>JBBCBC010000021.1:5098918-5292048 GCA_037126765.1 Stenogyne calaminthoides | reverse complement strand
TAATTCCTTTCAGAAAAAAAAAAAAAAACTCACTTAATTAACCTGTCAAAAAAAAAAAAAAAAGACTCTCTAAATATATTTGTATAAATAATTGAATATGTAAAAAAAATAGATGCACTATTGTAAAAACACACCCCCAGACATATCTGTTTTATTTTATGCATTTACACAAATTAATTTTAATTAATTAGAGTATTAAAAGATTCTTTATATTCATACTACAAATAATATACATAGAAATTTATTGTTGCTTGTCTCATAATCATAAATTACTTATTATTTTTAATATATCATTCATTTTATATTTACCTCTATTTAATGTATTTTATTTTTTTCCAAATCAATATTCAACTACTTTTAAAAAAAAAGAGAAATAAAATAAAATTTTAACATTTCAATTATTATAACTTTATTTTTTATGAAAATAACTATGACTAAGTCTTGTATGCATTCATGTGCGATATGTAAGTGCATTTTAAATTCATGTATTTTATATTGATAGATATAATTTATTTATATTGAGCAATTCAACTATTAATATAAAAAAAAATAATTGTCACGTATAAATAAATTGTATTTTTATTATAACAAATTACATTGATTCTAAAATACACTATGAACAAGATTTGGATGGATGGATTTGAAATCCTATGAATTTTACACAACTTCATTCTTTCTTGATGAATTTATAAATATCTTGGAATTTGAGAATCTAGGTTCAAAAATTGAGAATTTAATCAACTTAATTAAAACTTAGTTATTTTTAAATTTCTTTATCTCCCTTCCTCCTCACCCCTTCACCTCTTACTAAAAATTTCACATCTAAGATTTGTGGAAACTACTTCCGTATGATTTATGTGTAAAATTAATAAATTTCCAAATTCATCCATTCAAATGGAGTTTATAAGACACGGTTTGTTATGAATGTCTGTGGGATCAACTCAATAAGTATAAGCGTAATTTAAGTGCATCATATCTACGACTACGAGAAAATAATTATTATTTTATTAAAATATTGTTGGATGAAAATGAGTAAGTTTGTATAGTTATCAACAAAATAACAGATAAATATAAATATCATTTTTTTGATAAGATAAAACAATTAATAAAGAGGGATATAGTCGTATTTATTACTATTAATAGAATCTAGAGCAAGTTGCAGTCGCATAAAAAAATGAAAGAAAAATGGCAAGTTGCAATCCAGGTTTACCTTGTTCACAATTAATTTTTGGTAACTTCAATTTTCAGTTTCAGAAACCCGCCGCCCAATTTTCCAACAAAAAAAAAAAAAATGTCTCAACCAATCCCAACACCATTAGCCGACGCCATTGATGATGAAGAATCACAAAACCATGAAAAAATACGATCCACAGTCACAAAACCAGAGCTACCTCCTCCTTCGATCAATTCCCACCATAACCATCCGCCAGCTCTCCTCTCAGGGCCTCTCATTCCAGCTCTGGCCCGGCGCCGCCGCCCTCGTCGCCCTTCTCGACCGCCAATCCGCCGCGCCCTCTTCGGCTGCTCCGCCTCCCAGGGCCGCCGCCTCCGCCTCCTCAGCAGGCTGGGGTCAGGCACGGGGCTCGTCGAGATCGCAGCTGCCGCTCTGCTCGGGGCTAGAGTCACGGTCACGGACCTCCCGCACGTGCTGCTGAATCTGCAGTTCAACGTGGACGCCAATGCCGGCGCCGTGGAGCGCGGTGGTGGCAAAGGTGGCGGCGCTGTCGTGGGGGAGGTGCGGGAGATGGAGAGAGCGTCAGGAGGGATTACGACAGTCGTGTTGGGGTCTGATGTCGTGTACCATGATCACCTTTATGAGCCGCTGTTAGAGACTCTCAGGTATTCAAAGATTTCATCTCATCTAAAGTTGGGGTTTTGTAATTAGTTTGTTTATATTATTTTTCCTTATAGGTATTACTTGCTGGAAAGTGGGAAAGAAGTGGTGTTTTTTGGCACATTTGAAGAGATGGAAGAAAAGGTCTGTGTTTTTCAAAGAAGGCTAAGAAAAGTTTGATGTTGAGGTTGTACATGTTGATGCACCTTGCAATGGGGCTAGAGTTGGAGTTAGTGTATACAGATTTGTATGAGGAGAGCTTCAATATAACTCGTCCATGAAGATTGATTTATCATTTCTGTATTGAGATTTTCTTGATGCAAAAGACTTGTTACCTAGAAATGGTTGTTTATAAATTGCATAATTGTTAGGTATCAGAGAATACCTATTTCACTTTGGTGTTTCGACACGAGTAATAATCACCAAGTATCGTAATAAAGACCTCGATTGAGGGAGCGTTTCAACTTTTCAAGCCAAACCAAACAAGTCCTGGTTCCCAACAAAGAAGACAAAGGGAGAAAAGGCTGTTTAAGAAAATGGAGTTAATATTGCAAAATCATAGATGGAAGAAAAAAAACAACAACTCTACCATTACTTTTCAAAAGAGAGAAGCTATTGTGCTATCAGAAGGCATTTTAGAAATTAAAAGTAATCAGCCATTGTTGTAGATGAGAGAATCTTCTCCTTCAACAGATGAAGATCTTAAACCGAAACACACACCAAAGGAATAAAATGCCTATAAACAAAACATCCACAAAAAAGTCAAATAGAAAAGGAAAATATCCTATGAAAGATCTCAACAAATCTACTCAATGCCAAATATCCAATGAAAATAAGTATGGCACTGCGGATACTAGATAGGTTAGTCTTTGTTTTTCTTCTTTGGAAAAATATCCAATGAATATCTTCATATATTGATCAAATTTTAGGTTCACAAACAAGGACGTAGACATTTCCCTATGTCATTAGGATTTCTGAAAATGCAAATCTACAAGCAGGTACTCTCAAACAAAACAAGTCTTCAATAGAGGTCAAGACATGAAAACTAAATCAAGAACTAATAATGATGATTACTCATTTGTTCCATGGGGTAATGGGAATACGGAAACATCATTCAAGAATATGCATGCAAAAAAAAGGACAGCAGTCCATGTATGCTCATATTATATGATGAAAACAGAGAGAATTAGGGAAAAGTATTCAAGAAAAGATATGATTAATGTAAAAAGTAACACTCCAGTTCACTACTTAAACTCAGCATTTGATTCTTACAAAACAATTCTCAGCTAAAATACACAACAAATGTATGCTATCAGCTAATACCTCATGAGATTTTGGTAATGACATGTTTCAAGATATTAAACTCCTCTAATTGAAGTCATGAAACATGATAACCAGTAATGCAACAAAAAGTACAATATCATGTAAAATAGAACACTTGGGGGATCCCTAATGCCTAGTAGTAAAAAAGAGTTTCTCAATATTAGATTTGATATGAGATATGCATTAAATAAGGCACATAACATACTGTAGTGCCAGAAGCAGCACATCCAGAAAACAGCAAGCAATATAGTCACAAATGCAAATTAAGTCCCTTTGCAAAGTATAAATTTCAAGCTTACTAAAATTTCATGACCAACAATACAAATTTACACGAATGGCCCTTATGAAAAATTCAATGACTAGTAATTGCTAATTGTATAACTACTAGAGCTAATGATTAGTAAAGAGGATTTAGAACAGTCAATTGCAAAGCCAACACCAGATTAAATGTTTACTTGTCTTCTTATGGAAAGTTTATCATCGAACGCCTCTTGATTGTATAACTTCGAACTTTGCACATCAATTAACCTCTAGAGTGTTTTTTTCTCCAGAGAATATATTAATTGATGCAAAAGTTGCAACATGAATCATTTATATGATTGTCAATGTGTGATACAAAACATTCATCTCATTATTGAATAAAGAACTTTTGTTAGATCCACTTTCGATGTTTACTTATGCAATGTAATGCTAAAAAAAAGCAACTTCCTCCACAATCACAACCCCACCCGCAATACAAAAACTCTGGAACTACAGACATTTTATCATATAGGTAAACTGGTAAAGCAGAGTCTACAGGATTTTAAATACAACATTCAATCAGAAATCAGAATAGGAGTATTAAGTGGCTGTAATTATTTCAAATAAAAAGATTGAGCAATTACCTTTGGGAGCGAGAGATAAAATACCTCAATTTATCCGGCAAAAACCCTCACCGCATAATCTAATCAGCTCTCAGTGACCTACCAGATTCTGGGAAAAGACATTAATAAGAACGCTTTCGCTATTAGAAAAAATGAAATGGATTCAGTAGAAGGAGGCGCTGGAGGCGTTGGATTTCATTCATGACATCTCACATTGGATTTTGAATTTTTGATAAAGCAACAGAATATATTATTTTATTTTTTTTCGGACTAGTCAAACAGGCCGATTCAAATCAGGACATGGTCCAGTCCAGTGTCCGTTCAGGGCAAGATTTAAGCAGCGAAACCAGGCCTGAATACAAGATGGGCCGTTGTCAGCCCATCAGGTTTTTTAATGTTACATATATGGCCCAGGTTATTCGCATATGTAAAACTAACGGCCTAGGTTATTAGCACTCCCGTTTTGTTAGGGGAAATACACAACTTAGATTAGTCATCCTTTATAAGATTAATACACCATCAATTTTGTTTTTAAAATTATCATTTTCTATTTTAACCCTTTTATTTCATCAGGAAAAAAAAAAAAAAGCACACCCACACCCCCCAAGGAAGAAACTATTTCTAATCTCCTACACAAGCATCCTTTGACGTTGTTGTCTGTTGCCACCTAAATATGCCCTTTGAATGAATTAAAAAATTCGGAACTGATTTGCCGATTTTTTCATTAATTTAAAAAAAAAACCAAAAATTTCATGAGTTCTCGAAAAAGTATTTTGAAATTATTAAAGATTTTCGAGAAAAATAACTGAAAATAATATTTTGAAATAAACGGAGTGTTTCCGGAATAAATTTTCGAAACACAAAAAAAAATTGAAATTTTTTTTCCAAACTCTACTAAAAATTTCAAAAAAAATTCCCAAAATTTCAGAAAACTAGGTGCGAATTTTTGAACTCGTATGATTTGAAAATAAACGTGATCCTACTATCCTACCCAAATCTTTTATTTGTCCAAGCTACAATCATATTCTTAAAACACTACAAATAAACAAACACTTAAAAAAGGGTTATAATCTAACTTAGTTTTATATTTAGAAAAGTTGAAACTTATATATGCATATTGGGCACGAGAGGGACTCCCATCCCTGTGATACCAATCACAAACGCACGTATTTCAACGGAGAAAAACACGAGCATCATTGAACATTCTTGCCAAACGTTTTTTTTTTTATGAAAAATTGTGCAGTATTTCGAATTCTATTGACGGGGTGTATGCAGTTACAAAAAATAAGAACAAGAATAATTTTAACATTTTATTTGTGCATTAAAATTAAGAAAAATGAATGAGTTTGTATTTCCTAATATTGGGGGTGCTAATAACCTGCGCCATAACTAGTTTCAAGTTTCCGTTTGTTTTTTCCTACCCGATACCCAATGGGCTTTTAGGGAGCTAATATTTACAAGATGGCGGTTGGTCTGATCAGCTAATGAGTATGTATTATGCTTGTTTTATATACAATGACATGTTTTAGTTGTAATTGTTATATATTTAGCTTTTTAAAATATTTGTTAAGATGTATTTAAATCAATAGTTCTTTAATAATGTTAAATATAACGTGGGTGGTGGTACGGATAATCTAGCCAAAATGAAAAAAAATGTGAGCTTTTGAATTGAAAAAAAAAAAAAAAACCATCAACAATAACACAATTGAAATGGTGAAAAATTATTTATTATCCCTTTCTTCCCTAGACAAATTAATGGGCTTTTGTAATATTTTTTCTAGATTTAAAGTGAGTTCATCTGATAATTTTTAATATTACATTTCAAATATATGAAAATAAGTGTTTAAAAAAAAAAGGTAACATTTGAGAAGTGAAATATTTTTAATAATTTTCTTTAGAACAAAAGTAGTGTGCAATATGCACGCAGGTCTATATACATAAATGATGAAGGTGTCAGTTGTAGTACACTCTCATACACATATTACCGATGCGAACTGTTTTCCCCTTCAGAATTTGGGGTTTATCTCATCATTATATTGTCCTGCAATCCATTATATGGCTTCCACTCATTACACCACTTGATTGACACATGGAACTTATGATTTCTTCGCCAACTTATTCTCAATCTCGTCTCTTCAATTTGTTCCACACTACTTCAATTTCTTCATTTTATAATTTGATATCCGACACAAGGATCAATTAACTTAGGGATCGAATTAAATCGTCGTTTTACGGAACACCATTTCAAATTAAAATCAAGTTCGATTATGAATTGACTCAATTCAAAAATTGATTGCACCTTAAAAATTCGAACTCAATTCTATCGTTTTGTCTTCTATCCATATAATATCTAAAACAAAAAATAACAATAACTTTTGTCCAATCCATATTCTTTAATTGTTACCGTTCTCTACAATATTTCAATTATATTAATTTCCAACCATTTAATATATCATAAAAATAAAATTAATTATATTATGTATACCTGTGATTTCGATAAAACAAGTATTTTTTTTTTTTTTTTGCTTCTATTTGAAGATTTTTGTTCAACAACCTTATCCTATGTTTCGGACTCTCCATTTTTTTTTTCTATTAAATTCACTAGATATTTATTACTTTAAATAATATACTTATAATTGATTTCGATAAACGGGTACAAACCTCAAATAAAATTCTCGCATCCCCATTTAAAAAAAAAAGAAAAGACAATGTTTCCACTACAATAATCTTTAATTTGCAAAATTGACAGGGTTAAGGTCTGCTGGGGAAGCTTATAAACTCCTCTAAAATGTTTTGACGAGTTTATAAACTTCTTAAATTTGTTTGACTAAAGAAGATAAACAGCATATTATAAGATGTTAGAATAAATTAAGTTTCTTAAATTTGTTTGATAAAAAATATTTAATAATATTTTATAAAATGTTAGAATAAATTATTTAGTGCTTATAAATTAAAAAAAAAAAAAAAACCATATTTCTCAAGTTATTTTTTTCAATTAATTTATAAACTGTTTAAAAATATTACATCTTCTAAGCTTGAAGGAAATTATAAGCTTATAAGATTTTAAAATAAAATTAATTAAACGGGCATAACGATGCTTCAACCTTGCTTTATTTTGAAGAAAATCTGGAAAATAAAAATAGTGATGCTCGCATGTGGTGTTATTTTTTTCTTTTAGCCAATAGAAATATTGCCAATTTTAATTCCATTTTATGGAGATGCAACTGCAATAATTGGTAGCCCACCCTCGTATAGTTACATCCAATTTCTGAGGCATAATATCCAAATGAAGCAATGATATATGAAGGACATGTGCAACAATATAAATCTAATATTATATGACTGTGAATTAAAAGCAAAATTCAAGAAACAAAAAAGTAATCAAAGTATTTTTTTTATAATAAGGAGAGACATATAATTACATGGAAAATAAGAGATGGTGATAAAGCCAACTCGTTAGCTGCATATTTAGAGAAAGTGTATGAACACCAACAGAAAAAGGTAGTCGTAGATACTACATATGGCCTCGGTCTCTGAAAAGCCAAAGAGCCTTCAAAAGAAAAAAAGGAGCAAAGCAAAATCTAACCAACAAACAGACATAGAATTAACTCATTTTCACTCCATCTATCTATGTAACAACATCAAACCATAAAAAGGAATAATTTAAACAAAAAAAAAACAGCTGAAAAGAAAAGAATTTCTCCAACTAGCCATAGCTATCAGTCACCATCAGACGCGATTCTGGGCCAAATTTTTCTAGTGCTATTATAATAATTTTTGAATTTTTTTTTGAGCATTAACTTATTTAATTGAAATTTGTGGTAGCTAATAATTAATTAATTAATTAATCATCTTGTGAAGTCGTGAACGAGGCTGGGCCTATCCGTGACATTGAACCGCCACGACATGAATGGGATTTCCGAGTCCCGATGCTCGACCGCCGGTTCGTCTTCCATGAACCGGTATTCGTTCCCGTAAGCCGATGAGTAGCACGGACTTTTCTGCGGTTGCGCCCACGTGGCATTGTTGGTGGCGCCACCGTGGCTCGTCGCGGCTGCCGCCGTCGCCCTTCGTTCCTCCTTCTTGTACCGAATCCCACAAGCATTGCACAATGACTGCATTAATTAAATCAAATTAAATTAAATTAATCAGATGTAATTTAATATGTATATAGCCCTATAAAATATAAATAAAAAATCGGTCACACCGAAAATAAAATACTAATTAAATAATTAATTAAAGGTGCAATTTTAATAAAATTTTGATTCATTCGCAATTGATTCAATTTAGTTAATATTGAGTCAAAATTACATTGAGTTAAATATATAGCCCAATAATTAAAATAACAAGTACATTGAAAATAAATTATCAATGAATAAATATAATATAATTACCTTGGGGCCCCTAGGACCGTTCCTCCATAGTGGAGTAGAAGTGGTGTCGCAATTAGCACACCGGCGAGCCAAAAGAGGATCGCCGCCGGAAGTGGCGGCGCCTCCGTTGCTTCCGCCGCGGTGGGGCTTAGCGGAGGAAGGCGGCGGCGTGTGTTTGGAGGGGAGAATGTTCCAGCCGAAGTTGGACATGCAAGAGGACCGCTTTTTCTCCTGATGATGATGGTGATTGTGACTGTTGCTGCTGTCGTCATTGCTGACGCGAGTGGAAGGTGTACCTAACGAAAGAGTACAATCCACCGAAGCGGAGGGAGAATTCGCGAAAGAGTATATTTGATCGCCCTCATCGTAACAACCGTTGCCTATAGAGAAGAACATTGGGAACGAATTGCTTTGTGTGTGATACATTGCTTTAAATTTGAATTGATAAAGAAAATGTGAAATGTATATAGAGGGGGGGAAAAGGGGTGGGTGCAGGAAACAAGTACAAGGAAATAGTCAGTTGAAAAGGATGTGTAATAATAAAATGTTTGAACAACAACTTAGGATAGAGAGCTGGTATATTAAAGGTTAAATAAATAAAAATGGGGAAATAGGAGTCAGCAGGTGCAGCAAGACTGGAGTTTGTCGTGAATTGGAATTTTCATCTAAACCCAAAAAAAACACTCGCAGTGATATTAGATAAAAATAGGTGGGTGCAGAGGGGGTGTGTAGTTTAGTATGATAAGGGGATAGAATATAGGAATAATGCACGAGAGGTGTGTTGTTTGAAATATGAATATGAATATTGATCCAATTACGCATGTATATAGAGGTCACCCACCTATAGATACGGGTGTAGATACAGGATTGGGGTTGGGTTGGTCATTGGGCAGTCAAAAGAGCCCACGTGACTAACGGGAACAGTCTTCCATGGATCTGCTTTCTCCGATCACGAGGCATGCAATGCAATACGAATACTGAACCGACCCGACCCGACCTGACACAAGCACAGTGACACTGCTACTCTCCCAAGGAAAATGGAATTTGCCCCACCACCGCAGCGCCACCGTCAAAGCATCGCACTCACGGGGAATATTATTTTTATTGTTTTGAGGATGTTTATTTAATTTATTATTATGTGATCGATCGGAACATTTTGGGACTATGCGTTATTTTGTACTATTATGCTGGTGTATCGTCTCGAGTTAAAGCAACTTGATTGATCTCTAGATTTGCATATTTTATTTATTTATTAGGGGGATAAAGAGATTTTTGAACTTCTATACTAATTGACCAAAATAAAATAGGAGAAACGTATACAAACAGTTTAAGATTTAACTAGTAAAGTAGTATTGCACATTTTTTTTTTTTTAACTCTTTTTTATTTTTTTAAAGCTTAGCTCTGAAGCAATCAACTAAGGCAAATTAAACCAATGTTTTCATTTGAGAGAAACATATTTTGAATTGATAAGTTGTATAATATCTTATGTAATGCTACAAACCTATCAAAATAAAATTTAGCTCTTCAATTGTAAAACATGATAATCAATTAATAAAAAAATTGAATTAATATTAGGGTGCGATAGGTAACTAAGTGAATTTATTTTGCCCATTTATTTAAATTGAATACAAGCTGAGTTGAGTTTAAAACATTAGGGTGCGGCTTGGTATTTTACCAAGAATGGGGAAATGAGTGATAATGATAGCAGTAAAGGGCAGCGTCTTCACGACACGAAAATAGTGCATTGGCTACTAAATTTTTTAATATGCCTACAAAATTTTCAACGAAAATATTTCCGTCTTTAAATAGTAAGACTTGTCTAAAAATTACCTAAAAAAAATTCTAATAATAGATGATATTTTTAAACTACAAATATAATTGTCTAGGAAAATTTAAATTGCCTAAAAAATTATTTTTGTAGGTAAGTATGTCTATAGAAATTATAAATGTGTAGGTATATTACTCGTAGGTAATTTGTTTGCCTAGAAAATTATTTTTATAGGCATTTTTTAAAAAAAAAATTACTCAAAAAATTAGTAGACAAATAGTAGGCAATTCTAATTTTTTTAAGAACCAAATTATTTTTATAGGTAAATTTGGTAGCTATTTGAAAATGTTCGTAAGTAATTCTTCATTTTCTTGTAATACTTTATACTATTTGGTTGATTATAAAAATGATTATTATTGATATAAATATTTCTTAGTTTTTGAATTGTTTAAGAGAACAATAGACTATGATGAATTTTTTTGTTTAAACGATAGAGTATATTTTTCAAATTAATTTTTATTAATAAGAAATAAATTAAACAGGATTTAAGTACCGTTTTGTTATCAATCCACCCAAAATGTCAATGAATCATGATTCTTTGGTTTTGAGATATGAAAGTACTGCAACAAGGAATAAAAGCAACGCACCAAACATCATTTTTCTCATTTCATTTCATTCACTTGAAAAATTAATTAATTTATAATAATATAATTCTAAATACACGTTATGGCTTTAATTCTCATGCCTTACCCCCAAACTCATCTAACCAGATACCACTTAAAAAATTTATACAGCATATTTGAACGATCAAATTATATTGGCTCACTAGGCGATAAGTTTGAAGGTGATAGAATATACTATTATTGAAAAATGACAATTTCTCCTAGTGTCCTAGTGGTTTAACTCTTCTTCTATTTACGAAGTCGAATAACTCAAGCAGTTAGAACACCACTATTTATGCAGTGAAGTTATAAATTCGAATTATCATTTGTCCTTAAAAAAAAAACCTATTATTGAGAAAAAAAATAGTTTGGAAAAACATAAAAATTAACTTAACTTAAGTATCATGGCAGAAAATTAGGCAAAAAAATGAGATATCGCATGAATAATTAGTGGCAGCAGGAAGTAGATGTAATTATAGATTTGCAAAAAAATTCAAGAATCGAATTAGTAGTAGCACTTGTTAGTTGTTACACAAGGTCCCATCCATGGGCAGTTTAGTTTCAGGATATGTATCATACAAATTACAATCAGTGGCCGTACCTATCCTGTCCCTGGAATCCCGTGATAAAACCATTTTAATTGGTCCTCGCTTCAATAATTTTTTCATCCTATACTCCCTATTACATAACATATGCTCCCTTCCCACTAATTTCATCATAAATTCAGGCGACAATCAAGATTGTGAATTTAAGAATCCACCTAATTTTACAGAGTATATATATGCACTCCTAATAGTGCTAATTTTCCTTTCTACCAAATCCACTGTTTGGTTAAATAGCTATTCTATTCATTTTGCTTGCTGGGTTTTTTAATTTTATCTTATGAAGTACCTGGACTTCCAAAATTTTATTACTCCATAACTTAATATGGGCAATTATTATAAATACGGAGCGGTTTAGTATATATTGGAAAAAGAAATTGAAAGTTCAATGACTTCATAATATAAAATACTGTTAGGAGAATATTTTGTTTATAAAATCCTTATTATTTCATTAAAAAAATGATACTCCCCCATCTTGATTTTATTATAAACAACACATAGTTTAATAAAAATATTATTTGTTAGTATTAAATAATGTAAAATTGATTTGAAAAAAAGATATATATGTCATTTTTCATGTGCTTTATGTGTAAGGGGTATTTTTGTAAATATAATACTCCCTCCGTCCCCAAAAAGCGTGCTTTCGTTTTTGTTTTTCATGTATTTTTTTGAAGCGAGTTTTTTTATTAGTATTTGAAATAATCAAATAATTTTTTAAAGATGCATGCAATAGATGAGAGGTAGATCTATAATACCCTCTTTAAAAATTATTTTATCATTTAAAATACTAATAAACAAACTTCGCTCTAAAAAATAATAAAAAAGTGGTGTGTGCGTTTTTTTGGATGGATGTAGTAGCATATAGTGTGAATAAGATATGTTTATAAGAGATATTTTCTAGTATTTAAAGTTGTTATATTTTTATTTTAGAAATGATAAAATAAAATAAGAACATTCAATTAAAAAAGATAAAAACTCATATGAGACGGTCTCATACATGAGACGGGGTATAACTTAGCACAAATAACACACACTCCTTCCAAAATGTTAAAACGTTAATATTCAATTTATATTCCATCTCATCGTGAGAACATCTCATGCAAGTGTGTCTCATTAAAAAAATGTGCAAACTAAAGTGGTTGTACAGATTCTACATCATATGGATGATCTAATGGAATTAATGACAGTTCTAAGAATCCGGATTCATTATTTCATTTAAAAAAAGTTAGTTAAATGAATTTGAACAATAAGAATGTTGGGATGACACGCTATGTCCTATTGGGGGGTGTTGATGGATGTTTGAGGCAAATCCATGATTCTTGAATCCATAAAAAGTTATGTCAAGTCTATGAGTCTATTGATAGAGAGAGTATTGTAATAACAAGATGGTAGAAGATCTTTAGATTCTATTGTTAATAAAAAGAAGAGCGAGTGGACTGACTGGGGCTGGGGGAGTTAATAAAAAGAAGAGCGAGTGGACTGACTGGGGCTGGGGGAGTGCAAAAAGTGAAAGAGGATACTCTGCAATCATCAAAGCAACACATTTTGTTCCTCACACAGATCTTTCTTTGACCCAAACTTGCAAAAACAAGACCATTCTACTACTCACAACTAACTATACATACCTTACGTATCATGTTTTTAAATTTTCTTTTACCAACAATAAATAGTGTATACTATCTTCTATTCATAATAATTATTGAAAATTGAGACAAACTATAAAATTACATATATAACTATATTGATTACTCCATTAACATATATAACTATGTTGATTACTCCATTAACGTATTATTAAAAAAACACTGCTAAATGGCGTGAATCACCCCGGGGTGAAAGGTGAAATGATAATATCATAGATAAATTAGGTGACTTAATTTATGACCACTTTGGGCCTCATTTGAGTGGGAGACCCAAGTTCGATTCCCTCTGAGAACGGATTTGGAGTTATGGGAGTTATAAGGTGAATTGACGATTTCGTAGAGTATTTGGGTGCTTGGTGTACTAACTACTAACAACTAATTTGACCGATAAAAAAAAATCATAAGTAGTGTTTTGACCATTTTACCCTTAATGAAATTTCAGTCAAAATTTAAAAATTAAATCTCATTAAAGATAAAATAGAACCCTTAATAAAATTTCAGTCAAAATTTAAAAATTAAATCTCATTAAAGATAAAATAGAAATTACGCATATTCACCCCGAGGTGATTCACCCCAAACAGCATTTCCGTTATTAAAATTGTGCAGGACTGGTGGGATAATTGGAGTAAGGGTAGAAGAGAAAAAAAAAAATGTAAAACAACAATTAATTAAAAATAAACATTTTCTCCTAAAATAACAATCATTATGAATAGAGGAGATTATATCATATTTATATATTGCTAATTATATGATTATCTGTATTTTTTTATAGTACCATACTATTTCAAGATATAAAATTTGATTGATTGATATAAAATAATGGGAATTATCACATAATTACTGCATTTACATGTACTTGTAAATTGAAGTCTATTAATTTCCCTATGAATGTAAGTAAACTGGATTGGAATTTTTCCACGTTACAAGTATGGTATCAGCACTTTTAATTTGTAGTCCAATAAAGAATTAATTAACTCACCCAGAATCTCTGTTTCCCACCGTGTTACTTTTAATTTTAAAATTTCAATTTTTATTATATATATATAATAATAATATATCCTCCTATTATTATAAACGTTTATATATATATATATATATATATATATATATATATATATATATATATATATATTTTTTTTTTCACTTGAATATTTTATATGCATTTTACAAATATGTAACAAACATTCTCAAGGAAAAAGCACCGTTTCGGAGAGGGCAGGGGATTGTCTATCATCTCCATATTCATGACATCAGACATGGTTCGTAATGTTCCATTTTTTATATTTTATTGATGTTCTACCTTATTAAATTTTTACCACTTGAACTTAAAATATTGTGATTAATTGAATATTTTTTATTATTTTACATTTTATTTATCATAATATGAAATATAAAATAAAACATCAACTGATTTTTTTATATTTTTTTGGGTATACATGTTAAAGTGAAACATCAAATACAAGACAGATAGTCTTATATATTCCGATTGTAGATACTCCCTTTGGAAATGTACAACTCTTTGGGGAAGTGTGAGTAAGGGTGGGAATAAGTTAGGTCAGGTCAGGCTTCACATACAAAGTTCGGGTTTGGTATTTAATTTTTGGGCTCAAGATTGACCTGTTATTTATTATAGACTTTTTTAATAGGCTATGCCGGACACTTTTAGAAAATAGGTCGGATCTGGAAGCCTTTTAAAAGTCTATATAAGAGATATTTTTTTACCACCTTATAGATTATTATTAAAAATTAAAAATTGCACCAATGAAAAATTTATGTGTACAAATAACAACGTTAAGTACTTCATTAAATCATCAAAAACAATAATAAAATTATTATAATAGTGAATAGTTGTTAAAATATTTAAATCATTATAAAATTATTTAAAGCATTATAAATGTTAATAGTTGTTCGTGTTGCTTTACTTGCATTTGCATACGAGATATATATTATTACTAGTTATTAGTAAAATATTATCTATTTTTTTAATATTATTTATAATTATATAATTATTTATATATGTAGTTAATGGGTCGATATGTTGGTTTAAAAGCTCAAATCTGCTCTATTTAAATAAATAGACTTTTAAAAATGTATGAACCTAACTTATTTATTAAATGAGTCGAGCCGAGCAGACTTTAGAAGGCTGGGCCTTTAGGCACCTGTCGTCGGCACATCTATTTCCAACCCCAAAGGTCAGTGTTTATTTTTTGGACTCACACCCATTGACTTGAACTTTATGTTCCGTTAAATCTGAGTTTGGGATTTAGAGTTTTTTTTTTCAAATTCTACATTCAATTCACACCTATAAATACCTATAAAATCTATTATTATTCTTCCCAATTACATCATATTTTATACACTTTATTATTCTTCTCAATAATATATAATAATACAACATCAATTACTTTTAAACATTGATTTGACATAAATTTGAATTTCACCCAACTCAAATTCCAAAACAAACACTTACATTTATTATTCAATAAAAACTCTACAAATCTCTGATTCTAAAACCTTAACTTATTTCACGCCATTAAATTCCAAAACAAACGCAACTTAAGCGTTGGGTGGACGAGGGACTGAGGGGCACTTTGGTGGTCATATGTTCATATCATTAGATATGGATTTTGATTTGTACCCCTAATTAAAATGAAACTCGATTTGCTTAATCATTTAAACAAACCCACACGAACGCAATTGATTCTCTCAGCCTTAGGAAAATCAAATCTCCGGCCGCCTAGTGGCCACCATATCCTAATATCATTATGTTATGTGCCTCTTAGATTAAGTGGGACCCCTAACCACTCTACGTGTGGGCTAATAAATTTAAAAATAAAAATTGGTTTAGACAATAATTTTTCATTTTATAAAAAAATAAATAATCATATTCAATTTACCCCTATATTATTCTTGTGATATACGTTAATTAAATAATTTATCCAAATGTTTTATATTTTGTTTTTATTTCCAATACCAATTAGTACATAGTATATTACTATTAAATAAATAAGAAATGTGCGTATAACGTCATTTTAGTTGGAGAGATTTTTGTGGGTCTACATTTCGCGAGTCACTGAGACATATATTTAATTAGTATCCTCCTGTCAAAAAAATAAAATTACTTTAGTATCCTTGACTCAAAAAAGATAAAAAAATAATATTAACTACTCCGTAGTGCTGCGTATTACGCGAGATTAAAAAAAGTTAAATCAATTATTTTATATGTTATTAAATTAAAAAATGTAAAATAATTTCCCAATTAAAAATATTTAGGTATTTTAAAATAAAATTAGATTTAAAAAAAAATTAATATATAAATATAGAAAAAAATAAAAAGAAAAGAAGAAGAGAAGCAAATGTGATTTTTTGGTGGTTAAATAACACTAATTAAATTTACAAAAATATAACTAAAAATTTGAAATTAACAAAATAATTAGAAATTTTAAAATTGGGGATGATTAAGGTAAAATTACATTTAATATAAAAATATGAAATAATAAGTAAAATTAAAATTTTGAATTTTAGGAATTATAAAGTGTCATGTAGGAGTGAGAAGATTAAGAAATAGATGTAAGGAGAATCTATTAAAAAAAAAACCTAGTATCCTCGACTATTTTCACTTAAAAAGTTTAACTCGTTTAACTTAATCCATGAAATTAAGTTCTATACACAAATTTGGGCTTATTAGGTAGTACTCTCATGTTCATGATTATTCTTTTTAATTTTTTTCATTCATACAAGTCAAATTTTTCTTAATTATCTTTTTTTTTATCGGACAAAGTTAGATGTTAGTAGTTAGTCGTCAAGAACCCTAACACTCCACAAATTCACCAAGCCAATTTTATAATTCTCATACTTTAATTTGTTCCCAAAAGGATTCAACTCCTAGTCTCTCCAAACAAATTTGGGCTTATTAGGTAGTACTCTCCTGTTCATGATTATTCTTTTTAATTTTTTCCATTCCTACAAGTCAAATTTTCATTAATTATTTTTTTTTTATCGGACAAAGTTAGTTGTTAGAAGTTAGTAGTTAGTACACCAAGCACCCTAACACTCCACAAATTCACCAAGCCACCTTATAACTCTCATACTCCAATTCGTTCCCAAAAGTAATCGAACATGGGTCTCCCACTCAATTGAAGAGCCCAGTGGCCAGGTGGGCTAAGCCACCTGGTTAATTTTCATTAATTATCTATATCTATATCTATACTACTAGCTCGTATACTCGCGTATTACGCGGGGCTAAAATAATTTTGATGTTATAAAAGAAATTCTAATGTTTTTATTTATTTTATTGTGAAAATTTTCGCAACGCAAAAATGCTAATTAACTTTTTTTTTTCTATTGTGAATTATAAATATTTATTGTTTAATTTTTTTTGAAATATAATTATTATACTAATTAATTGGTGTATAAACATAAAAATCATATCATCATGAAAAATAATGTACTTGAGATTGTTAATATATGATTTATTGATTATGGGGTAAATTATAAAATTATTTCAATATTATAAGAAGAAAGTATTATGATAAGTAAAATATAATTTAATATGATATATTTAACTTTACGTAAATTAGTATATATATATATATATATATATAAACTTTGCAAGAATGTATATAAATCTACAATATATTGAAGTCATTCAATTCTATAAGAAGTATCGAGATAAAGTTATCTTTATTTTCACACTTTTTGGTTTAATATATGTAAGTTGTAGAACGAAAATAAAGATTTAAAAATTAATATAAAAAAAATTCAAAAGTGTGTAAATTATAGAAAACAAATCAAAATTATAAATATAGGATCAAAATAAAAAAGTGACAAAGTTTTATTTATTTTCGCATAACATGTAGAGGAAGTTGTCATTTTCAACAACTTGGGAATATTATGATATTTTGCAATATTCATAACCAATATACAAAACAAAATCAAATTAAAAAAATTTCTATGAATAGAAAAGAAGAAATCCTAGCAATAATATACAAAATAAAATCATTAATTTAATTATACAATTGCAATAAACATTCATAACCAATTCTAAACTTAAATTACTTACCTCAATACTTCCTGCAATATACAAAAAAAAAATCATATTAACAAATTCATCATATTAGAAGAAATACTATTAACAGAAAAAAATCACATTAATAAATTCATCAAATTAAAAGAATGGCCATGAAAAAAATCAGATTAACAAATTAGAAGAATTGGTATGAACAGAAACGAAGAAACCCTACCAATATACAAAAAAAATATCATTAATTTTATTTATACAATTGCAATATTCATAACCAATTTTGAACTGAAACTACTTATCTCAATAATTATGCAATATACAAAACAAAATAAAATTAAAAGAATTTCTATGAACAGAAAAGAAGAAATCCTAGCAATAATATACAAAATAAAATCATTAATTTAATTATACAATTGCAATAAACATTCATAACCAATTCTAAACTCAAATTACTTACCTCAATACTCCCTGCAATATACAAAAAAAATAAAAAATCATTTTAACAAATTTATCATATTAGAAGAAATACTATTAACAGAAAAAAATCACATTAATAAATTCATCAAATTAAAAGAATGGCTATGAAAGAAAAAATCAGATTAACAAATTAGAAGAAATGCTATGAACAGAGACGAAGAAACCTACCAATATACAAAAAAATATCATTAATTTATTTATACAATTGCAATATTCATAACCAATTTTGAACTGAAATTACTTACCTCAATACTCATGCAATATACAAAACAAAGTCAAATTAAAAGAATTTCTATGAACAAAAAAGAAGAAATCCTAGCAATAATATACACAATAAAATTTTTAATTTAATTATACAATTACAATAAACATTCATAACCAATTTTAAATTCAAATTACTTACATCAATACTCCCTGCAATATTAAAAAAAATCATATTAAAAAATTCATCATATTAAAAGAAATACTATTAACAGAAAAAAAAATCACATTAATAAATCAATCAAATTAGAAGAATGGTTATGAAAAAAAAAATCCTTAGTTGGGCGGTCAATATGGCGTGTGAGGGCATGAATCTAAAACACAAACTATATATATAGGTGATTGTCTTGAAACATCGTAATAAAACTACACATGAACTTACAATATATAGGTGATTCGATTTAAATTGATAGTTTAAAATATAATATGCATATCTTTATAAATATAAATATGATAAAATTAAAAGATTTGATTTAAAAATAATTTTTAATGAGAGTGCACGATTTTAAAACGAAATAATTTGATTGATTTGGGCTTTACACAGACTGGCGTGGTTCCGCCACATTGACTAAATTAGGTTTACCAATATATAATATTAAAAGATTTGATTTAAAAATAACTTTTAATGAGAGTGCAAAATTTTAAAACGAAATAATTTAATTTATTTGGGCTTTACACAGACTGGCGTGGTTCCGCCACATAAGCTAAATTAGGTTTACCAATATATAGTATTAAGATATTAAAAAGTGACAGGATTGTGGAAATCATTTTTTGACCAATTTACCCTTGCTCTTTTTAATCTTGATCATTTACACCACATATTTTAATTTATTATTTATTTTGTTATTAATTTTCATTATCCCCTTTAACAATTGATGTCTTTTCATTTTTCCATTTAATTTATAATTCTTATCAATTACTACTTCCGTCCCGAAAAAATGTGCACACCACCTTTATTATCGAGTTTTTGTGAGAGAGATGTTTATTAGTATTTCAAATGATAAAGTGGTTTTTAAAGAGGGGTATTATAGATCCATCTCTCATCTATTGCATGCATCTTTAAAAAATATTTTATCATTTCAAATACTAATAAAAAAACTCGCTCGCAAAAATACGTGAAAACAGTAAACATGCACGTTTCTTTGGGAAGGAGGGGGTATTTTTCAACCGGTATTTTATTATTATTTATTTTATTGTTATTTTTTTATCTATCTATATCTATATTATATTAAAAAATGACAAGAGTGTGAAAATTATTTTTGGACCAATTTACGCTTGCTCAAACTATATTAGTTAGACAGATTGTCAGAGATTTCTAAATGATTTGAGATATGTAAGTTGTTAAAAAGATAATATGAAAAAATAAAAAATAAAGACTTTAATGCTTAAATTTTACAATATTATGTTCATCCAAGGAAACCATAAATTAAAATTGTCCATGGAATATGACTATGTAGAAAATTAGGTGGAAATAAAAAATAAAAAAAACTACCTCCATCCCATTTTAATTGTCATTGAAGAAAAAAAAATTACACCAAATTAAAGGAATAATAGAACATTGTTTCTGAGACCAGACCAGTTACAAAGACATTAATTTTGTCATTACAAATTTGGGACTACAGAAAGAGCAGTAACAAGCTATACTATTAAAAATAGAAAGGTCTTACATGATAATCATAAAAATTAATAGGATGATCCGGTTGATCGGAAATACCATCACAATTTCATATCATTTTGATGGTTAGATATGAGCTCAATAATTTAACCACTATACTCTAAAAAAAAAAACTCCAAAGATCAACTTTTTAGTTGTAGAAATTTAAACTTTGTTTGATAAACAACATGTACCACTAAACATGAAAAATCGTAACAAGATTGACGGACCCGTGGCAACGCATGCGTGTCGAAAAAACCTAGTAATATCAAAAGACAATTATGCTTGAATTAATTTATTTCTTGATGATATTATTAATAAGCTTATAATTATAAAGGAATTGTTAGCATTTCTTAGGGTGAAAAAAAGGGTAATATTTTGTTAATATTAATCTTTTAATTAATATTTTGTGAAAAAACAATTTTGTTAATATTAATAAAGTGACAAATAAGTAGAAACATCAATTTAAGACATAACAAATGAAGTAGTAAATAATATTTTTTAATCCGCACAAAAAAAACTTAAACAAACGTATATATAGACATAACAAATGAAGTAGTAAATAATATTTTTAAAATCCGCACAAAAAACTTAAACAAACGTATATATAAAATGAAACTAATTAGTTATAAGGATTATTTTTTTTTAGGCGATCTAAATGCGTTAGGCGAAAGTTCAACTCTAAGTATTAAGTAGACTTTACTTTACTTTAAAAATAGTATGATTCGTGTGGACCACAAACCCACAATTAAGTTAATATAATTGTATACTTGATTAAAGTCATTTTATATAAATTTTTGTCATTAATTATATACACGTGTTGCAAATTTATTCTTTCGAGCCTACTGAATAATTTCGATCGAAGAAAACTCGCTAATTTATTTTCATTTTTGTAATGCAGAATTAAGAGATTAAATTCTACTACCTTTTATAAAAGTCTTTCACATAAACCCATCCCTTACCAATTACCGAAAGATTGCAATTCATACCATATCAGATCTTCTTGAGACTAAGTTGAAAAAGGCCTAATCATTGTCACTAATCCACGAGCCACGTGGCCTGCATTGGAGTCACCCCCATGCATGCATGCATGCAAATGCGTCACTCAATTAATGCACTATAGAGTATAAATATAATAAACAAAAATAAAAAAAAGGTTATGTTATTAGCACCACAAGTCACGAAAAAAAAACAATGTTGAACTTCCGAAAAAAACATTCCTCAAAAGCAACGAGATACAACTGGAACAAGTGTGAATCCCGGTCTCCCACTTATATCTCCCAATCACTTTCTCTCTCTTCAAATAGATAGATATATATATAGACATGTATGTATGTATGTATTGAAAGAGAGATTAGGATTGGTGTAGAGTCACATAGTAATGTCGTTTTATGAGGATCTACTTTTGCCAGGCAATGTTAAAGAATTGATGTCTTTGATGGTGTTTGGGGGAATGGAGTAAAGGAAAAGAAACCCCCATGACTACTCATCGATCATCATTCATATCACAACATATGTAACATACTAACAATTACTGAAATTTATTTATAGGTATGAAATTATATTTTTTTGATAAATTTTCCTCCATAACGTTTTCACGGTATGAAATTAGGTTCATACTAATATATTAGCTTATAATTATAATATAATATTAGTTTATAACTTGAATGATATTAGTTCATAAATGTTATTATATAGTTTTTTAATGTAAGTATATCAATTTTATATTGTGAATAAATTTTATCGGAGATTGACTCATTTTTTATTTTAACTGTATTCCATGATTCCCTAAGTAGTATATATTACAAGTTTTCACTAAATATTAATATTCCTCATTTTTACTTAACAAACTGTCTTTAGTGCACATTATTCATTTTCATCAAACAATATTATTTGATCAATGTTAGTAATTTTCACTAAATATTGGAGTATTATTTATTTTCATTGAATCGTATTAGAATATGCACCAATTATAGACTATGTACAAATTTTAAAGAAAGAGTACAACTCATGATTCACGAATATAATAAACATAAAGAAATAAAATTTAGAAAAAGAATAGTCTGTTGAGTCAAATACTAAATCAGATCGATGAAAAAAACTGGTAAACCTCCAATTGTCTCCTACAAGGAGGTCTAGTCTTCTGGCCAAAGCAAACTACTCAATACCTTTTTCCTTATTCTCTTTTCCATTTCTCGATGGGGCCCCATCTCTCCTTTTATTATTATTATTATTATATATATTATTTTTTAATTATTGTTCCTTATGTCCTTGTGCTGCTCATACGGCTGCCAATTTGCCTTTCTTCATTAATTTATTTTCCTTTCTGTTTTACTACTTGTAGAGGATATAACCATTCTCCAAAGCATGTCTAGAATGTCACCTTGCTTTACCAACCAACCTATTCTTCGACGACATGGTCAATATATTCAAAATAAAAAGAAACAAAATTTAAAAAGAGTATATAGGTATATTGAGTACTCTAAGAATATTGCTATGGCCTTTTTAGATTCATTTTGGACCTTTACAATATTGTTTTCAAATCCAATTCTCATTAATTAAGAGAGTTTTTTTTTTTGTTGGACAAAGTTAGTCGTTAGATGTTAGTAGTTAGTACACCAAGCACCCAAACACTCTACAAATTCACCAAACCACCTTATAACTCTCATACTCCAATTCGTTCTCAAAGTGAATCGAATCTGGGTCTCCCTCCAATTGAGAACAGTGGCAGCATGTGAGGTGGTAAGCCACGATTATTAATTAAGAGAGTTTGTATTGATGAAATCAAGATTTGATCATGAACCAAGCTAAATCTAGGTGCATCAGTTGCACCGTATAACACTGGTGTAATTTTGACTAAATAGAATCAAACTATTTACATGAACACATAACATACTGTGAATTAATCAAATTTTAGTCAAAATTGTAGCAATTGCATCGTTCAAATAAGTGCGTGATTTTATTATATTTATGGATATGTAATTCAGTTGGAGTACATAAACGTAGAGTCAATGAAATTAAAATCGAAATGATCTCACTTGCATAAACGTGTGTAATTAGGTTTGGATAGATGAAATGTCTCTTATGCCGCCGTTCGAATCATTATATTAATGGTGACTATGTCTGATAGTTTAACAATATTGATTTAGATGTAAAGGTGTTTAAATACCTAATAATATATGAATAGGCCCCATTCCATAATCTTTACATCAATAATTAACAAAAGGAAATCTAATTCAATTTGAATAGTACGGGAATGTACTGTGTTATGCGATTGAGTCTTTAAGAATATTTGTTAGGGACTTTCTAGATGCATTTTGTAACTTTAATAATGTTTGAAATCAAAGTGTCGCCAAGAGAGTTCGTATGGATGAAGAAATCAAAAGTTTTGAATCTTCCCATTTCACTAAACCTATGCGCCAATTTCTTTTTTCTTTCTCAAATAGGTAAATTTGTTGTACAAATATTTGTACTCCGTTAATCACATTAAAATGGGCAAATTTAGTCAAATGTAGATAGTTCAGTGGTTAGATTACTGTCTCTTTTGAGCCTCGAGATCTTGGGTTTCAAACGCAGAAAAATATTTATTCCCCGTTTTAATATATTTAAGTCATTATTTACATTGTTCAATTATTAGAAATTTACACTAACACATAATAACAATATAATAATATGATATTATTAATTCTTAAATATTATTTAAAAATAAACTTAATCGTTCCTGAGTCTTGACTCAAACTCTCAAAATAACCACACTTTATTATTTATAAATTCAAAATTCACTTAAAATTCAAAGCAAAGATCACCTCAATAACTGGGTTTGAATTTTGTAGGCCCGTATAACATCACTTCTTCGACGTTTATTAATGGGCCTTTGGGCGGTTGCCATCTACGGTTTTAAATACATGAATTCTTTTGACGAATATCCAGGACACAATTATTTATGTTTGTTTTAATTTTTAAGTTGCACTTGGATCCACTTGGCATAATTGTGTTGACATGGAAGCAATTTGTTAAACACAACACAATCTGGCCCATTTCTAGTCTTTTGTTTTTATTCACTAAATTTTAGGCCCATAGTCTTGTTGGGCTTTTCTTGAAATATAATACCACTTTAAAGTTTTCTTTGTTTAGCTTTACTTTTTTAAGGCCCATTGCTTGAAAGCCAATTTTCAAGGGTCTTCTTTGTATTTCTTTTGGGTCACTTTTGGATATTGAAATTATCTTAAATGATTCCATTCTCCAATTAATTAATGAATACTCCTTCCATTTTGTAATAAGTGTTCTTTTAAATTTTTTTAGTGAAATTAAGAAAGACATATATTAATAAATTTATCCTTATATAATGAATGCTTTTTAAAAAAAAAAAAACCAATTTTCATTTGCTTACCATAAAAAAATTATCTTTCACACATCTCAAAAATTATGAATATTTTCTTAATTTATCAAAAGGGCACACTTTAAGGAAATAGTGCAAAAGAGGATAAAAGAACATCTAATATTGGATAAACAAGAAAACTTGAAAGGAGAATTATTGTAAGAGTATATAAGGTTGTATTGTATGTAATTATGATAAGATGAACGGGTTTAGCATTTTTTTATATTTTAGCTTTGCAACACCTCTCTAATAACCAAACTAACTTGCTAAAAATAAATGCCGCCAAGCAAAGCTAAAAAAATACGTACGTTTTAGACACAAAAATCTTAGAAACAAGTCTATCAATTGATCATTGCCCCTTATAAATCAAATCTACTTTTCCAAGACAAGAAGTGACGTTAGCAAATTTAAGGATCAAGAACGTTCAAAATTGGTTAAAAGCGTCACACTTAATTTGAAGGTTTGGACATTTTAACTAACTAAACTCACTAGATGAAAGATATGCACTCATACATCAGTTAGCACGAGCTGAAGGAGTTGCATGCATGTGCTCACATGCCAATAACAAATCCATTGTTTCTTCCAATTAATCTTTCCAACATATATATCCTTTATTCCTCTTATATGCTGGGGTGTTTTTTTTTTTAAATATAAGTGTGAATAATTTGAAGTGTTTTGTATCTCTTTTTATGAGATTAAATAAGTTGTCAAAACCTATAATTTAAAAATTTGGAAATGATGTTTTTGGAGTTTTAATTTGTTTACAAATAATATCAACTTTGATTGAATTTGGTATTTGGCTGGGAAGAGGACTCATGAGTTAGACTGGTGTTTTGCTAAACAAATACTTTCGAACTGAATTGGATTAAATGTGTGAAAATTAAAATTCACGGGCATGTGTGCCTATTTAAAATTTAATGACTTAAAAATATCAACTTGCTACCCCACAATTATGCTCTAAATAAATTATTTCCTGGAAACATATCGAAGTTTAGAAAGAAATTTCCAAAATATGGACTCCAATTTTAAAACTCGTTCGCTAATAGCATTCGAATTCCCAATATCTGGACTCGTTCCCAGGCAGCGAAGGTACAATGTAAAAACGTCTATTCATTTTTGTCTCTTAATTTGTTCAATTCAGATTCCTGATTAACTTTCTAGTTTCCACTTGGGAATTTTTTTAAACAACACCCATTTTTCAAATTCTCACTCGATTTAACTTCTAAGTTTAGAAACTTATAAAATCATGACGTATTTTTTTTAAAAAAAATTTTACCCAACATAAAATCAATTTTTTAAATTCAAATCATGCAATGTAAAATATTGATGAAAAATAATATTCTCTCTGTTTATAAATAAATGATATTTTAGCTTTTGTTGGTGAAATTAAAAAATGGTGCGTAATTACAAGTTTGCGATCTTAATTAATTATTAACAATGGTAACTTAGAAATTATGATATACTATATTATTTAGGATGAGTCTCATGTACACCTGATGCATACAACACTTGGTCTATTTTATGAAATTGAATAAAGTGTAAAATTGAGAAGAAAAAAATGCAAAAAAAGTCTAAAACATCAATTAATTTTGCACAAAAATATGCTAAATCATCACTTATTATTAAACTGAGGGAGTATTACTCTCAATCAACTGACTTGAATTGGAGGTGCATGTTAACTCTTGTTGTGTTCTTGGGTTTATTCTCCTTTTCTTTAAACCTCGTGTTCTTGATCGAACATTGCATATTTAACGGATTCTCTTGTCGGAGGAAAAAAAAAACGAACATATACATTAGCTGAGATTTCAAGCTACTATCCAACGGATTCTTGAACCCCAGAAATATCAAATATGTCACTGTGACTTAAAAAGCATAATGTACAGAAATGAAACATTCCAAATGAAAAAGAAGTCTTTAACTGCAGTAATTAACGTCTACATTATGCATATCCAAGTTAGATACTCGTTCTAATTATATAGACTGATTGGGATTTCACATAGATTAATTTTTTTTTTAAATTTAACAAGTAAAATTTCTATTATAATTCTATTTAATGATTGTTATAGTTTTTAATATAATTAATGCATAATGTTATATTAGTAAATTAACTATAAAAAGTTATTCTATTTGAAAATAAATAACATTTCGCGTGAAGGAGGGATCATATATATAACTCTATCGTTATTATGTGTAAAAACTATCACTATTATGCATAAAAAAATTTTCTTGTTTAAAAATATAAGCATTTTTTACAAAGAATTATTTTTAATATATAATAATGATAGTTTTTATGCATGGCGATGGGGAGTTTTTATATGTAACAACGATCTTTAAATAACCGAGTTCAATATAACGTGTAGGGTGTATACAAGTTTTATCTTGAAAATAAGTCTATATTTGAGACATGCACAAAAGTAAAATAAATCTATATAACCGGACGGAGGGAATAGTTTTCAAATGGATATTAGTAATAAATATACGATATAGCATCCCCAAGTGAGCCCTGCTAATAAGAGAGAGGCACACTTGTAAGAAAGAGGTTTGAGTGTGAAAATTTTCATTGTATGAAAATCTATAAAATTACCCTAAATCAACCATCTACACCTAAACACTAAATAATGAACCTAAATTATGACATATTCGGATGAAAGTGAACCATGAACCACTTGGGTGAGTGAATCCATGAACCACTTCAATTTTGTTTTACTTTGGCCAATTATCTCAATTCTGAGAATTTAATTGTAAAATTAAAATTTTTAAATATAAAATTTTTTAATACTTAAATTTTGTCCACAGAATTGTTGATGTAGACTCGACCTAAATGAAGAATTAGTATCATTTACTCTAATGACTCTTTCCATCTTTTTTCCTCTCTTTCTTGTCCCCTTCCCACCCTCTTTTAATGATTCTTCTCCATCAATATTTTGAGCATATATATACATTCAATGCGTGTGTATATAATCTACCCTACAGGATTCAATCTTTCACAGAGTAAGGGATCAGCGATAGGTAGAGAATTTACTATATCATTAATCTTTGCTGCGACCTGACGATATATGGTACATAAATTTTGAATTGATATGCAAATAATAACTGCCCCTTCTTAATGGATACCAAGACAAAATATAAAGGGGAGTCAAAGCTCCAGTCAACAACTAAAGTTCCAGTATTAGTTGATAGGCAGAAAAGTATTAGTTGAAGTCTTTTCTCAACTTAGTATAAATAGGAGTGTTTAGACTCTTTTGTGACTTATTGTTTCATTTGATACTTTTCATCTTCTTCGCTATACTTTACTCAAGGGTTTGTTATGGATTCAGTTATAATCACTTCACAGCTAGAAATACATATTACGTGCATAAAACAACATAACATAATACATTTATTTGGTGTATCAATTAAAGAATTTTTTTTTATTCATGTCCGTACTCTATCTCTATGTATACTACGTATTTGGTGTATATATACGCGATATATAGTGAGTATTCTTAAATTCTCATAAGAACAAACAAATTCAATAAAAATGAAATCATTAATTATAAGGTATATTGCAGAATTATACTTGGCCGGGCATGTCGGCAACGAGCTGATTTCAAACACGTGTTTGATTAACTACCTCGAATTGTGGAAACAAATCATGACTCTTTGAACTATCGTTACTTAATTATAATTTTCAAGAAAGTGCCTAGATTTAAAAGAATCTGGATTTTAAAGTTCTCTTGTGTGAAAATTCTATACTCCTATATAGCTAGAAAGAACGATACATTTCCTAAGTTTGAATAATTCAATTCTAGTTTCGTTTTAATAAATCTTTCACCTACTTCCCATTTTTGGCTAAAATCCAAACAAACGAAAAAATAATGTTGTAAACATTATTCCAATTTAAAGACCACCAACATTACGCTGAAATTTCTTTCATTTTCATTAAAAAGAAATTACTAATGTACCACGCATCGTGATTCATATGAGAAACTTACTAATTGTTACATTTCAAATTCGGTACAAAATAGTTAAACGTAAGTATATACATTTACATTTTCATGTGCAACTTTAATGTCTATGTAATCAATTTTGTACCTATTAGTAAATTAAATCCAAATTTTGTTATTGCACATAGTGTGACATAATGTTAGGAGCAAAGGAAGCATTATCACCAATGATCAATTATACGTCATAATGATCATGGAACACATGAAATCCCAACCTAATGGGCTCGGCATAATCATATAGATGTAAAGGTTGATGCAGCATTAATGAATTAATGATAAGATTAAGGCGATTAATTAATTAATTAGGTTCATCCAGTTCATCAATTAATTAATCTTGTACATGAGATGATGAATGATGGAAGAGATTAATTACCTAAAATTCAAAATTAATCAGAGATCTGGTTGTACTGTCTCTTCTTCATAGCCTGTTTGTTGTTGTGCATCCACACTTTGAACACCTGCCGTTTAACCCCCGTCTCACTGCACAATCGCTGCACCTCTTCCTCATTTTCTTTCTGTATTCTCCAACCGATTTTCTCCGCCACTTCCTGCATCCTTTCCTTCTGCATTTCGTTGAATTTCGTCCGAAACCTTTTCTTCGAGGAACTGCCCGTCTCCGCGTGCCCTACGCCGCCGCTGACGTTCAGATCTTCGCTTGACGATTCGCCCCCGCCGCCGAAATTGACCATCGCTGGCGGTGGGAAGGGTTTGCGCTGCTGATTGGTCGCAATTGACGGCGGATTTTGACCGTACTGGCCGATTATTGGGGATCGGTTGACGTTGTGGTTGTTAGTCTGCGGCGTAGCGTCACCGCCGCCTTCAACTTGTTTCCGGTGAAAATTGCGGTGGCAATCGCAGGCGGCGCATCGCAGAGCCTCCGCGGTGCCGTCGTCTCCGCTAGGCATGAATTCGCCGCATCCGTCGACCACATGACCGCCCATGGTCGCGGCGTGATTTTTGAGGCATTCTCTGTATCTGATACCAGATGTGACATTACTAGTACTGGTTGAATTTGAATTCGCCGCTGGTGGCGGCGGAGGAGGCTGCGGCGGCGGCGATGCAGGGGTTTTGGAATTGGATGCGTCGTCGTCGGTTGTGGAACTAGGCGGATCTGGATCAAGCGGCGGCGGGGGAGTATTCAGGAGGCGGCGGTGGTGATCTAGGGTTTGGGTTTGGGTAGGGCTGAAAATGGAACTTCCGCGGCGGGTAGAAGCCGGTGCAAATAATCCCCTTCTGTCTTGATGAGTGGAAACAATGGGGGCAAGGGGTAGCTTCACATGATGGAGAGATGATTCTTGAGGGGTATGATTGTAATTTGTGTTATCTTCACCTCTGCGATCCATTAAAATTCCAGAAGACGATGGAGTGCGATACTTTTATCTCCTAATTGACGCCTGGTGCCTCCAAAAGCATGATTAAAAAGGTTAATTAATGGTTTGTTTGTGTTAAGCTAAAATCAAAATTAAGATGGAATGGTGGATTAAGGAAGGAAGTGAGGACAAATTTGGTTTTGTATCGATTACGACATGTTAGTGGGAAGCGAAGCCCACCACCCCCATTCACCAATTCGCCCCTATTCCCGATAAGAGAGCACAGTGCTAAATATTGACCTCAATTCAACAAAATCTAGAGAAATTTAATACTAATAATTAATCAACACACTTATGATGGGACCCCCAAAGGCCACCACGCTAACAACACGCGATTGCGATTAAACTAATCCCTGGGACCGTCACCCATATCAAATCAGGTTTCAGTTTGGTATATAAAATTATTATTTTTATTGTTAACAAGAAAATATTTAGCAGTGATTGAAGCAGTAAGAGAGATGATTACCAGGAAAACGACGAGAGGAGGAAGTTTGTGTGTTTCCCAACATCCATCCAAAGATTCGAAACCAATAATATAATAATGGAGGGTAGGGTGCAGCAAATGCGGTGGAGCTCACACTGGGGGTGAAAAGACACAGGGTCTTAGTCTTGAAAACCACCGACAAATGTGATGCTGCTTCTCTTCAATATTGCTCATTTATTGCCCTGCCCCTGTCCTCTCTATAAACCAACACTGCCTGCCTCCTATTCTTATTAATTCTCCATATATATAAAACGGAACCCTCACTCTACAAACTCTCTCTTTCTTGTGTGAGAGAGTGAGAATAGAGATACCACAGAATTTTGGTTCACCAAACAAATCTTAATTAATGACTAGTACAGTAAATTACAAAAGTGTATGGTATATATATAATATTGGTTGTAATGTTGATTAGTTAGCATAAGATAGAGTAAAAAAGGTGTGATCAAATATAAGCTTCATATGAGAGAGAGAGAGAGAGGTGTTTGAGTACGGAATAGAAAGTGAGAATGGTGGTCCACAGCACAGTGCAGGCTTTTGGTCCTGTTAGTGTGTGTGTCAGAATTTCATCTTTCCATCTTTAATTACCTCTCCCTGGAAATTTTTTTTTTTTTATGCGTCGTTGGTCTTCAACTGCGCCGAGTTGTAAATCGAAGAATGTACTTAAATAATAGACATTTGTATGAGAATCAACATGATTCAATCTTTCAGAATAAATTCTCATATAATATAAAAATTTTGTGCATGCGAGATTAAAACCTATGTTGTCGAAATACTTCTCTCTCCATTGCCACGAGTCTTACCAACCTGTCAACAACTTATTCCACCACAGAAATGAAAAGAAGTAGACATTGGTTTTATGAGCACTCTAGTCCAAGTTGTGACTAGTGTGTAGATAGTGGTAAAAAATTCATAATGAATGAGATTTAAAAAAAAAAATTAAAAGAACAAATAATTACTATATTTATTATTTACGGGGAAATGTTTAGTGACTGCTTAAAACCTCAGTAGTAATTGTAATTCACCAAACTGCGAGCTAAGTCTTGTAATTTAGAAAGGCTATGAATTGTAATTTATCCAAAACATTTATGGAAAGATAGCCTATCCAAAAAGTTAATGTTTATTGCGCACTTGTGTGTAATACGCCATGTCGTCGATTAAAATGGAAGTAATCTACCAAATGATAATCAATTAACATGTATTTGGGTGGTAGTTTTAGCGATGGTAGATATAGGGAGGAGTGAAACATGGCCTTGGATACTATACAGTCTACACTACATGGTGTCTATACTACATGGTTTCAATTTCACATTCTTGAAGGAATTTTGGAACCTGTATAAATCTGATCTCATGGGAATGACGGCTGATTTCCACACTCACGGGAGACTTGTCAAGGGCATCAACCCATCTTTCATCGTCCTCATCCCAAAGAAGGACACCGCAATCAGCTTAAATGATTATAGACCCATTTTCCTCATTGGCGGGATTTATAAGATCATAGCGAAAGTCTTGGCGACAAGATTAAGCTTGGTACTCGACTCTATCATATCGGATAATCAGAGTGCCTTCGTTGGGAATAGACAAATCCTTGACAGTGTGCTGATCCTTAATGAAGTGATCGATGAAGCAAAAAAGAGACATATTGAGAGGATGTTTTTCAAGATTGACTTTGCCAAGGCATACGATTCGGTTGACTGGGGGTTTATTGATTTAATGATGGACAGATTTGACTTTAACCCCAGGTGGCGACGATGGATCATGGAATGTATCTCTAGTGCTACTGCTTTGGTGTTGGTTAACGGTAGCCCGTCTGGGGAATTCGGGTTGGAAAGAGGATTAAGACAGGGGGATCCTCTCCCCCCCTTCTTATTCCTTATTGCTGCTGAAGGGTTGAGCTTAATGATGTCGAAAGCGGTCGAATCGGGACATTTTGTAGCTGCCTCTATTGGGAGGAATAATGTGAGAATATCACATCTCCAGTTCGCCGATGACACGATCTTTATGGGGGCTGCATCAATGGAAAACACTTGACTATGAGACGTATTTTGAGAAATATGGAACTTTTGTCGGGCCTCAAGGTGAACTTTGAAAAATGCTGCTTGTACGAGTCCAATGTTGATGAAGAAATACTTGCGGGGATGGCGGAAGTTTTGGGATGCAGACTGGGGAATCTTCCTTTCACTTACTTGGGGATAAAGGTAGGCATGAATCATCACAAAGTTGAGGAGTGGAAATGTGTTGTCCAGAAAATCAGAAACAGGTTGAAGCGGTGGGAGGATAATCATATCTCAATGGGGGGACAAAATCACACTCTTTGAATTAGGTCCTTTTTGCATTACCTACCTACTACCTTTCCTTCTACTTACTTCCAAAAACACTCTGAGTGAGATCATACAACTTCAACATAACTTCCTTTTGGGGGGTGGGGGAGAGTCAACGAAAAAATTTCATGGGTCGAGTGGAGAGAGGTTTGCAATTCCAAAGATAAAGGGGTCTTGGTGTTGGGACTTGGGTTTTTGTTTAATAAAGGCGTTAGTTTGCAAGTGGATGTGGGCGTGTGTTGAGCGAAAAAAAAAAATTGTATATGGGTCAAAGTCATTGAATCTAAATATGGGTGTATGTGGGGTAGAGGGTCAAGAATTGAGTATGTCCGTAATATTAGTATGTGGTCGGGTTGGTGGAAGGGCGTTGTTAAGGTGAGTCTCGGGCGGGGGGCGGGTTTTAGATAAACTTAGGCGAATAGTGGGAAATGGGAGACACACTTATTTATGGGAAGATCATTGGGTGGGGGAGGAGTCGTTAAAACTGAAGTTTCCGAGACTATTCCAACTTAGTTTAGATAAAGAGGGGAGTATAGAGTCTATGGGGACTTGGGTAGATAGTGAGTGGGTATGGGAGTGGAGATGGAGAAGGAACTTGTTTGATCGGGATTTGGTGTCTCTTAACTCACTTATGGTTGTGATTGACAGGTACCCTATTACACAACAGCTACAAGATGAGTGGAGATGGACGGGAGCCGTCAAGGGCAAGTACAATGTGAAGGAGACATACGAAGACTTACTTAATCTGAGAGGAGATGCGCCCATTGGTGATGCAGCGGCAAAGTGATTCAAGATGATATGGGACAAACTTTCTCCTTCGAAGGTGTGCGCTCATGCTTGGAGATTACTGTGGAATCGCCTCCCAACAAGAGTCAACTTGCATAGAAGAAATGCTCTCAACAACAATAACGATGTGAGATGCCCCTTCTGTGGAAGTCAAGATGAGACGGAGAAACATTTGTTCTTTGAATGTGCGTTGCTTACCAGGTGTGGATGGAATGCATGAAATGGTTTGGAATCTCTGGTATGCTTCATTCTTCTCCCATTTTGAACTTAATTGCTCATAGTTCTTTCTTGAAAGGCAAAAAGGGGAGTAGAGTGGTGATCTCCATTTGGTTACGTGTGGTTTGGATGCTGTGGAAAGGTAGAAATAATCTAATTTTTAGAGGTCTCGAGTTCTCGATTGATAAGACAGTAGAAGAAATTAAGGCTAGACTTTGGAATTGGATTAGTATCAAAAATTCTAGGAGTATTAATTTTTCTTTTAATGATTGGCTTTTAAAACCCTGGATCCTTGTATATTGTTAGATCCAGATCTGTGTTTTTGTACATAACTGTTATGCTGTTTCTTTTGCAATAAAAGTGCCTTTACTGAAAAAAAAAAAAACTACATGGTGTTTAGGGAAAATTGTTAAATTAGGTGGCAATTGTTTCAAGCGTTTTAATGGGAATGAGAACGAAAATTAATTTTCTCCAACAGTCCCGAATATATTGGAGGATAGATAGTCTCCGATGGTTTGTGCTCTAATTCTTAAAGAAAAAAAAAAAAAAAAATTATCCGTTTGGTAGTTGCAGCCTAGAGACTATAAATGATTGTGAAAGAATAAATAGTTAATCAAAATAGGTAATGATTACCATTATTTATGAGAAGAAATAGTTTTATTGATGATTTTTTATTCATTTTTACATAGCCAATATAATTATCATATACTCAATTTTATTTCTATTTCTATTTTCAATCAAGTTCCCTTATAGATGTATCGTGTATGTTGGCACTCCGGATTCCAGAAGCATTTCATTTTGGAGTGAACACACATCCAAACAATTAGGCCAATAATTCAACATTTCGGTGGTAATATTTATTTATTTTTTTTAAAAAAGGAAAAATTTAACCCAACCACAATACACGACAAATATTCAGATTAGAGTTCTGTTAAAATAACAATGGTTACTGTTCTCTTATTAACATCTCATTCATATAATGAAATTCTGGATCGTTTCTACTTCCACATTTGGAAATGAAAAGATAAATAAAATACTATCAAATGTTTACGAACTTATTAATTATTATGCGGGTGTTGTTGGGCTTGGGCTTCCATCGAACTGGGCCATTGAAATTGTAGATTGGATAGGTCATAGAACACCGTTATAATTTCCAATGTATAAGAACTTAATTTTGGGTCCATTTCATATAACTCGACAATGGATAATGGATTCTTGATGTTGGACTTGAAAATATATACACACGAATACATATAATCCAATATCTGATTTTAAAGGAAATTAAACAAAGCAGTTTTTCTAAGTTTATTTTGCATCAAGTGTGCAATTCAACTGTTAAAATATTTAAGTTGCTTTAACTAAAACATTCAAGTTTGAAGTTTTAATTAGAATATTTTTTGCATATTTTAATGTGTATACAAAATTTAATTTCTATATATATATTTTCAAGAAGGTATTATGTGCACCATGTGCTTTATACGTATAACACTATTATTGTTGCTTGTAAAAATTAATTCTTTACTTATAAAATATTAATTTTTATAAATAATAATAATAGTGATGTTTTGAAAAATAGTTCCCAAAATACTTTGTCTCTTCTAATTTTTTTTTTTATAAAGTCTAAGTCAAGGGGAGTTACACCACTAGATCGTATAAGTACAATGTGGCTACACATTTTTCAATAAGTATAATGACTAATAAAAGTCAATAAAAATAAAAATTAAAAAATTAAGTGATAGCAAGTCAGATGTCAATTCAAAATATGAAAAACCCAATAAACAAGATAATTGGGAATTTTTTTTTTAATTTTTTTAATGTTTAAACGTCTTTATCTAAGCAAGCCTACGATTCAAACCTAAACAACCAATGATATAAAAGATAAAAACTAAACAACCGATAAGAAGTTTATAAGTTTTGGTCCTTTTTCACATAACAAGAGAATATAAATGCAACCGCGTTTTAAGTTTTGAACATATATTAGTTGTTGACTCTCATATTTTCCAGTCTATGGGATTCACATGTCATTAGTCATGATAAAAGTCTCCATCGTAATATTATTTGGTTAACACTTTACCCCTTCTTTATATAAACCTTTTCCAATAGTGACACCTTGAAACATTCTTCGCATGCGCACGATATGATCGGTTTTAGAAATGGTATTTCACTTTATATTTTATAATTTAAATTAATGATATATAGAATACATAAAAATATTCAATAAATTATCATAATTATGAATTTATGCGTTAAAGATTCATTGGCACATTGAAATTGATCGGCTTCATGTGTCATGCACGAAATAATTACAATTCATCAATTAACTAAAAATAAATAAAATCTTACTATAAATGAATAAACAAATAAAGTACACATAATTTAATTATATTTCACTCTAACCCATCTGACGAGAAAATTTATACATCACCTAACCCTACTCTACTTAAAAAGAACAAAAACGTATCATTTGAATGGGCTGGTCTTTGTGGCCCAACTTTGAATTGTTGGTGACTTGTGTCCAATGACATCTATTTATAATGGGGGCCAGGTTCCCTCTTGTAGGGGTAAAGCATCTATTTATGTGGGTTAACATACCGGAAAATGTAAACAAACTATTGTATCGGTATATGTAGGTCTTTCATATATTTTTTGGTTCAATTAGTTAGCTTTTTAAATTGACAAAAACTTGTATAGACGTGGTTCATGCTATGAATCTTATTTTTAATTCATATGCATTTGAACTTATTCAAAGTATGGTACGAATCAAGTTTAGTGGGTTATAAAAATGTGTTGAAATTGTTAACATGAATCAAATAATCAAAGTTCATAGTATAGACCTGGTTCATGGGAGACCAGCTCTTTAAAATTTTATTTTTGGAGACGAAGAAGCCTTCTTGTAATCTTGTTACAAATGTAAATTATTGATCTTTTCCTACTCTAATATTTTCTTCTCCATCTTCAACTTGTTAATTACCTCTTTAACTCGGGAACACATGCGTTCATCGCACCACTAAAAGTGAGTGCATTTTCTTTTACTACTCTTGAAAAAATTCAATTTCATCCAATAGTCGAAACTAGAAATGTAAAATTAATTAATTTATATTATATTAATATGTTTAATAACTTTCATTGCATGCAGTATTTTCAACTCATCACAATATATATATTAAAATATCAAACAGTTGAAAGTCACACTAACAGCGGCTGCCACCGTTACTTTTTCTCTTTCTTTATCACGGCCACTGCCTTCTCTATATCTTCGTCGCGGTAGCCGCCCTCTGCGAGCCACATCAACCGCCATCATCACCATTCATCTTTTTCTTTATCACTTACTTTCACTCTCTTCATTGCGGCCTCAGACATTCTCTCTCATTGTTTTTCTAAATTATAAGGATTAATTAAATCACAATTCATGAGATTTTTTATTATTTATTAATTACAACGTGTTTTTTTTTAAAATTTATAATTTGATACACAAAATAATTATTCATAACAATTCGATGTACTGGACTAATTTCCAACATAATTAAAAATAGTAATATGCTCAACTAATAACAACTTTATAAATACATTTTCAAGACATGTCACATTTTATGGTTAGCACGTATGGAGCGTGTTTTCCGACCTTTTTCCCGAGTGGCAACCTGTGAGGCAGAAACCTGGCATTAGGAACCAAAGCCTTAGGATAGAGGATAGACTGGTATCAAGGAAGACAAGTTGGAGAAATGTTTGGGAAGCCAACATGAAATTGGTTTTGCTAACTAGACTGAAGGAGATTGAGAAGGTGAGGAATTTGTATATTCCACAGAGATGGGACAAGAGAGGAAATAGGTTTGGTTTCGTGAGATTTGGATCTTCAGTTAATGTGAAGTCGGTGGAGGAGAGACTAAACAAGGTCTGGTTCGATACGTATAAGCTTAGGGCCAACCTCTCAAAGTTTTCGAGAGGTTCACATGGGGAGGTGGATTAAGAAGATGACCGTGCGTTCCACAGGAAAGAGGTTTCGTATGCTGCGGCGACGGGTGGAGCTTTAATTTATCTCACAAAACCATTGAGATGGGCAATGACGCTTACCGAAACAAGCCACATGACAGGGTTATCAAGTACACAGGTATGCAATATACGTCTTCTGAAGAGGACAAAAAGTGGCTGCAATACTGAAAGACCCTCTGCCGTGGACGGAAGTGGGAATAACTTTACAACACGAGGTCGGTGATGAGTGGTTTACAAAATATCTCGATGGCGATATTGTTCTTTTGCAGCCGGCGGATGATGTGGAAATATCTCCAGACTATGATTCACTTTCCAAGTGGTTCGAACCATGGTGTGAGTCGATTGTATGCAACAGACGACTAATCTGGACTAACTGGTATGGCATTCCCCTACATGCCTGGAATCCGAGATTTTTCAGGCTCGCTGCGTGTAGTTTCGGAAGTATTGCAAAAATTGATGAAGATACAGTGGGCAAGCGTAAACTGCAGTTTGCAAGGATCCTGTTACGGACGTCCTTCCCAAGGAACCCCATGGAAGTTATGATAGACGGCAAGAAGTTCTATATCAGATGAAGGTTGGGAATCAGATGGTGTTCTGGATTCGGGGGATGAATTCTGGGAATCAGAGTTGGGCTCGTCGGCCGGAGGGGGACGTCGAGATGGTAGTCGAAGACACGGTTTTTCCAGCCGCCCGTTTAGATACTCGAGAAAACGCTCCGTCTTGCAATAATGATGGCGCAGAAATCGAGGAGGATCCGACTTTTGTGATGGCAGTTGCCGACAAGCATGGGAAGAAGGAGCATAATTCAACAAGTGCGCCAATCACGAGGATCAGGAGACTATGGGCTCACCGAAAAACGTGGGCCATTGTGGAATAGAAACAGGGAGTGTTCATGTGCCAAAGATGGGCCGAGCTAAGCAGGCCTAGGAGAATATGGAGGACTTGAATATTCTTGGGAGGACTGTGATAACAGCCCAGTTAGTTGAGCCCAAAATGGGTGCACCCATGAGGATGCAAAATCAATTGAGGCCCAATCATCTAATAATTATGAGAATCCAGAAAGTCCACTTGAGGTGGAACACTCACAAGACGCTGCGTCGATGGTCTTAGCCACTACGAACGACACTCACTCTCTTTGCCCTAATTGTTCGATTCGGAATGGAGATTCGTCATCCAGAGAAGTTTCCGGCCCTCCGAGGCAGATGGCGACCGAAGAAAATAGAGAGAGGTTGCCGGTCAAGGCTAGGAGGAAGAAGAAGAAAGATAAAATTGAACTTAGCTTTGAAGAGGCCAGACTTGCAATCGTCACAGAAGAAGAAGAAATTAGACGGGAAGCTATACAAGCAACAGAATTCGGTGAAAAAATAGGCCTGATTGCAAACGCCGATAAAGAGGACACCAGGAAACAGATGGAAGACATGGAAAGAAAGGACTGACAGAGCAAGAAGAGAAAAGCGAGAAAGTCGAAGACGGGTGGTAGTGGGATTATCCAATGAAGCTATTGAGCATCAATGTAAGAGGGATCGGAAAGAGGGAGAAGAGGAGTGAATTGAAGGAGATGATCTCCAAATATAAAATTGATGTTTGCTGTATACAGGAGACGAAGGCTGAATCTTTGAAAAAGTCTATATGCAAGGAGATATGGGGCTCGACTGATTTTGACTGGGCATGCAAGGAATCAACGGGAAATTCTGGAGGTATGTTAACTATTTGGAGTAATGCCGCTTTTTGTAAAATTAGTTCCTGGTATGGTAGAGGCTTTCTTGTGGTTAATGGCTTTTGGCGAGAGGATGGAATAAACTGTTGCATTATTAACGTTTATGCATCATGTAATTCTGTGGAAAAGTTTGAATTATGGGATATTCTTGGGCCGGTTATTGAGCAACAGGGAAACGATTGCGTTTGTGTCATTGGCGACTTTAATGCCATTAGACAGCCTAATGAAAGAAATGGCAGGGGAGAACAGATTGATCTCAGAGTTATGAGAGCATTCGATGAATTTATTATTGGCAATAACCTGATTGACTTACCTCTGTCTGGCCGGTCTTATACGTACTATCGCCCAGATGGGACTTGTAAGAGTCGACTAGATCGAATGCTGGTAAATAATGCGTGGCTAAACAGATGGCCAGGAGGCACATTAAGGGGATTGGGGCGTACTACTTCAGACCATTGCCCTATATACATTGATTTCCCTCAAAAGGATTGGGGGCCAAAACCATTCAAGTTCTTTAATGGATGGTTGGCGCACCCGGATTTTCACAGCCTCTTCAAGACTAAATGGGACAACTATAATATCGAGGGTTGGGCTGGTTTTGTGCTAAAAGAAAAGTTGAAGCTTCTCAAAATTGACCTCAAGGCATGGAATAGGGAGACGTTCGGAATGTTAGGAACGATCGAATTTTCAATGATATCATCCCAGAAGCTACAAAGATTTGGGAGGAAATAAAAGCGAGAACGTGGTCGTGGTTATCGGTTAAGTATTGCAAGGTTAGAGACACCCCATTTACTGTGTGGGCAAAGAATCCGAGAGGTATGGTTGAAAGTAGAAACTGAACATATTTCTTGTAGTATCTGGTAGGAATTATGATGGGGAGGTTTGAGTGCCTGGAGTTTATATCTCTTAGTGAGTATTCTGTGTAAAACTAGGTGTTGACTGGAATATTGCTTATGTTCTAGTCTGTGCAGTCTTCTGGTAATATTAATCTCTTTTTTCCTGAAAAAAAAATAAAAATTATGAGAATGTTGTTATCTTCAACTTATTATAACTTCAGAAACATACATATACTCATGTGTGTATAATTTATAATCCAAAATTACATTGGTCAAGTGGTCATCTGTTAGCGGTTGTCGTATTTTGTTTCATGCAAAACGTATCTAGCTAGCTAGAGTGTGATCAGCCTTGACTATTTCAAAGATCAAAACTATTATTTTTCTTCTTACATAAACTCTCCGGTCTAAAACATACTCCATTAATTAAGTGCGATGATGAAGTAAGTAGATTAAGTCATATTGCCATACTGGGTATTAATATTTTATTAGTGATAAAATCATTTAACCAAACGTTTGACAATCCCTTTCACCTTTATTTAAAGCTCAGGTACAAAAGTAAATAAATAAATTATGCACAGTTGCACCGTGTTACTAGGGTGATTGTGATTGATTTAATTTTGATTAAAGTTTGACTAGCTAGTTTATAAAAAAAAAATATTTAAGGAAAAATATTAGGTCATATGAAAAAAAAAATATTAATTTGTATAAAAGTAACACATTAATTTGAAGGGTGAACAATATTAGTTACTAATACTTTTCGTCGCATGAATTAATATTTTTTTTTATTATATGAACTAAAATTTCTCATCACGTGAATTATTACATTTCGACCGCTTTTTTTTCTTCAAATTCCACAGAAAAATAGAAAACAATTTGGCTGGAATTTTCTAGTAAAAAAGTGTTAATCTTATAAGTTAAAAAAATTATCAAACGTATAAGGTAGTCATCAATCATTACATACCGTTCACTTTTTTTTTTCTCTCTCAGGTTGTCTGTTATTTCATCTTGTTTCGTAATAAATCTTTTACAACGTAATATTTGAATTGTTAAATAATATTATTTGTAAAAAAGATACTACATATTTTATTTTCATTAATTTCTTCTGTTGTTCTGTTTCAGTTCATGCACGGTACATGTGTTATGTCGGTGCATGGCCCATGGCGTCTAGATTCACGACATGACTACACAATTCTGTTGGGTTTTGGTTCAGACAAAGGAGGTGCGAATAAATTATCATTTCCCAACAATTCAATGAATTAATTAATCATCATTTGGGATGCATGTACTTTAACAAATGAGAGGGTTTTATGTGAACTAAATACACCACAATATTGCTGAAATAGAGAGGGTTTTAGAGAGGCTTTTAGAGAGGAATAACAGGTTAGAGAGGGTTTTAAATAGGAAAAATATATCTCTCCAAAATGTGCGTCGCTAACCGGTTAACGAGGAAAAATTTAAACCCTCGCTAAATTAACGAGGGTTTTGGCGAGGGACTGACGCGTGTCAGAGTGGCGAGGGAAAGACGCCCTCGCCAAATTGCCAGTTAAAAAAACCCTCGCCAATTTCGTCACAAATTTAGCGAGGGATATTGGTCCTCGTCCAACTTAAAGAGCAATTTAACGAGGGTTTACAACCCTCGTTATCTAGAAGAAAAAATCAAAATTGTAACCGGTGGTATTCGAACCCGAGCTGCAAGCCCTCTAAGGCACCCACACAACCACTGGGACGCGCGAGCCTGGTACTGTAGCAGCATTAATTGGGCAATTTTCGCCCCCATGTGGTATCGAACACGCGACCTCCCGGTATGTGGAGGCCTTTGCGTTTTGCCAAATCATTTGGGCACAGCTTGTTACTTGTCAACAATGTCTTTCTAATTGTATATATTATATATGTATGTATTGTATATTTATGTAATATTTCTTATACATGTATATGTTATGTTATGTATTATATATTATAAATGTATATATGTATCATTTCTTATATATTTATTATATATATTTGATTAAAATATTTATAATAAAATTAAAAATATATAATTTATATTCTTTTATATATTTGTTAACAAATAAAAAAAATTTAAAATAATATTTTAATATTCTATATATATATATATATTGTACACTATATTTACTAACACTATATTCTTTTATATGTATACTCGTTTTACTATATATATCACTTGTTTTAATAACATATATATTTTTTTGTTAATTATTATTAAAATATATATTGTTAATAAAATTATTTTAATAATCACTTTAATTTATATTCTCTTTCACTATATTAAATAACACGTGCACATGTATATACGCTTGTATTGATCGTTTTCATTATAATATTTTTAAAAAATTTGTAAAATAGTTACTTTTATATTCTTTTTTCAATATTAATTAACCTACATGTGCAAATTAAATAAATATATATATATACTAAATCTCATAGACTAACACCAATTCTCATAAACTAATTGGAGAGATCTATCAACAATATTCATAAATGATTATAACAAACAAATGTGACAAATATTCAAAAATTAAAACAAGTGACAAAAAGTATTCAGAAATACAAAATCATCAAGATAACTATCATCATTCAAATCTAAATCATCATCATCATCTTCATTGTTGGGATTGGTGATGAGAAGATCACTAAATGCAACATCTGAACGACGTCGAGCACGAGCCAACCACCACTTTTGGGACCCGAGGGCGGGGAGGGAGCCGAGATGGGAAGAGGATACCCAAAGAGCGAGACATTCGGATATGATGGATAAAGGCGGGATAAGGGGAAATAAAGGCCGAATGGCCCTAACCCACGGGTACCAAGATTAACTGGTGAGGACTAATGGGCGGCACATTCTAAGGGCTACCACCGGAATCTTTGGGTAAAGAGTCCAGCCTGTGATGAGACTTCTGCCCGATCTGTTGGGGAATAAATCCATTCTCACGCTGCGGAATAAATCCGTCTATTTCTTCTTTGAGGGTAAATCCCACCGGATGGGTTGACACGGAACCCCCGATAAAATGCAAGCATTTCTGGCACATAAGTTGCTCCGTAGCTCCATTTCTGGCGCATAACTTTCTTTCGCCCGCTCGAGTTTCTCTTGAAACTTCCTAGCCATCTCCTCGCGTTGTTGTTGCGTTCTTTGCGTGACAAGCGTTCCATATCAATCTGCGAGTAGCCACCAATACTAGTGCCACTTGAGCTCCCACCCCCGGCCCGAATCGCCCCATGCTCGTCATTTGGCCAAAGTCCCTTATATTTTCCGGTAGTGATATGGCGCGATTCTATATACAACCTGCCTCAGCCTTGTCTTTTTTCTCCTTCCGTTTCTTTGGTTTGCTTCGAATGGCCCATTGAAGTGACTCCTCTGGCTCTCGAAATACAAATATTTTGACATTTAAAATTAAATATATTATTAACTCCTTAACTAAGTAAAGACATATTCAAACACTTTACAATTGTCTTCCATGTCGATTATCGTGACATCCTTTCCTTCTTTTTCGTGAAAATGTGTCACGAGGTCCCATATAGTTGGGAGGCTTCCATTTGTCTTAAATCGGATTTAGATGCCGATTGTTAATAATTAATTATTATTGTAATCAAATAATTAAAATATCACAAAAACTACTTACCCATTCCCATGCAACTTCGGCTCGCTCCTTTGAACCACCTCTATGCTTAACCGCTTTGGACAACCTATTTAGCCGGATTAACCGGTCGCTTCTTAGCTTTCATCTCCTGGACGGTCCCAAAGTTTGCTTGAAAGGTTCCACACACGTTCATCCCACGGGGCATTATAGTCTCATTATTAGCGTTCAACCGCTTCTAACGATTGAGAAGATCGAATATCGCTTACTTGCCCTCGATTTCCACTTAAGCATGGATGACCTTTCTTATCCTCGACCCATTTCGTCCCATACGACTTCCTCTCTAACAAAAAAATATATGAACGATATTAAATTAGGATGTTACAAATATCACAAAAATATGAGATTAGTTAACATATATACGAAAAGATTTCCCACCACTGCGTTTTTCTTTGCTTGACACCTTGGCGAAAGTGAAGCCACCCAACTCCATGTGTGCGGACATGATATTTCTAATAATTCTTGATACTTTATTAGAGGCATCAACTCAGAAAAATTAAAACATTGTTACACACACATATATATAATTAAATATTATTGAAATAAACTTGGCTCAAGATGGTATATATAACATACACTCACAAACGTCCGGATAACTAATCGGGTGGATGGTGGAGCATGGTTGGCCAATTCTCGTGCCTCTTGTTGGTCGCCCTCTTCGTTCATCGATTCTTCATTTGTATCATCATCGCCCTCTTCGTTCATCGATTCTTCATTATCAACACTCGGGATTGGTATTCGAGTAATCTCTTCATCTTCTTCATTGTCACGTGATGTGGAACTAGATCTACTTCTTCTATTTCTTCCAAATATACGATTGCCCAATCCTCGCAAACCTCTAGCCATCTCAGAAAATTGGTTAAATAAATTAAATATATAATGCATAATTAAAAACAAGTGCACAACACATCATCAAAGAAAACAAGTGCAAACAGTCATATAATTAAAACAAGTATCACAACACATCATCAAAGAAAACAAGTGCAAACAGTCATATAATTCATCAATCATCATCATCATCATCATCATCATCATCATCTTCTTCTTCATCATCATCTTCCTCAACTAGTGCAGAGTTCAAATCTACCAAAACAACAGGATCATCATCTGTTTGCACATTTATTTGGGATGATATGTCGTCCTCTTGGAATGGGGGAAGCTTTGGTTCTACATTTTGATCGATTTCCACTAATGATATCGGCTTGGTGGTGCAAACAGCCCACCAATCTCGCCCCGCACGCATCCGGGTACTTGCATAATAAACTTGATAGGGCTGACTTGATAACACGAATGGATCAAAACGGTCGTATCGTCCTCTCGGATTAATGTCCACGAGTTTATAATCAAGATGTACTCTTGTTCCTCGTGACACAGTTGGATCAAACCACTCACACTTAAATAACACGACTTTTCTTTCAGTAAGTCCGGGATATTCCAATACCACAACCTCCTCGAGTATCCCGTAGAAATCATTTTCATTTGAATCGTAGTTCGTTCCCTTAATGCAAACTCCACTATTCATAGTTGCTTTTTAGGCGCCATAAGCTCGTGTGTAAAATTTGAAACCATTCACGTAATATCCTTGGTACGTGGTGACACTACTAAGAGGACCGCTCGAGAGATTACGTATAAACTGATTCTGAATATCATTGCTCCTCACCTATATATATACAATTGACGTATTATCAGATTAATGTATATAGTCTTTTATATTATACATTGACGTATTATCACTTACAAGTAGAATAAACCACGACGCAAATTCCCGTTTAAGATAATTATCTTTTTCAACATTCGATAGAGTCGGTTGAACAATCTGTAGCTGCTGGAAAAACAGACTAAAATTGTTGCGATTAGAACTTGCAAAAATTAATTAATATCGTTGAAATTGTAAATTTCACATTAACTTACTTAATATATGGTTGCACCCCGTTGCAATTTAGTAGCACATATGTATGAGCCACTAGCTTCTCCAAGTCAACAAACGATCCTTCTTTCCAAGTTTACTACCAGTAGGTACAAATATCGAGAGAGTACCTGTCACTGATGGAGATACTTCACGAGGCACATTGCGAGGTACATTGTGTCGTCTCGTCAGCACATGCTCCTCAAAATAATGAGAACAGAACATTGATGCTTCTTTTGTTAAATAAGCATTCGCAATTGAAGCTTCCACATGTTCTTTGTTACCCACACTTAACTTTAAGTTGTGAAGATACCTAATTCGATTCATTGGATTAGTTGAATTGTCTAACTAAAAAAATTATCAAATAGTTAAAATGAGTTAAATAGATTACCTCTCAAATGGATACATCCATCTATATTGTACTGGACCAGCAATTTTTGCTTCATATGCAAGATGGACATGTAGATGCTCCATCGAATTAAAGAAGCTGGGTGGAAATATCTGTTCCAACTTGCACAAGATTACCGGGATCTCATTGTCCAACCGAGTCATGTTTTCTACAGTAATGGTCCTCGATGTCAACTCCTTGAAGAACAAACTGATTTCAGTGATGGCTTGCCAAACCTTAGCCGGTAGAATCTCATGAAAAGCAATTGGGAGTAGTCTCTGCATAAATACGTGACAATCATGACTCTTCATCCCAAACATCTTCAATTTTTTCCAATCTACGCATCGAGACAAATTGGACACATAGTTATCGGGAAATTTCAACTCATCTACCCATTTGCAGACCATATCTTTGTGTTTTTTATCAAGGAAATAAGAAGCTTTGGGGTACTTTTTAAATGCGTGGACATTTACGCAGAACGACGATTGACGGCGATTATTCATTAAGTTCATCCTGGATTTAGTTGTGTCCTTTGTTTTTCCTTCCGACATTCATCACCGTGTAGAAACAGTTATCAAACACATTTTTTTCGATGTGCATCACATCCAAATTGTACCGATCAAAAGGGAGCTCCATCGACAAATCCCGAAAAATACTTTTTCTTCTTCCAACCACATTGTAAGCCTTTGTTGTGAACATCAGCACCCAACTCTGTTACCTTCATCAATCCAATCCAATCAATTTGCTGAAGGATTTGATCACCTGTAAGAATGAGAGGTGGATCATCATGAACTGCTACATTATTTCTGAATGCATTCTTGTTCCTTCGGTATGGATGACGACTATCTAAGAACTTACGATGGTTGTCAAACCAAGACTGCTTACGACTGAGCCTCAGACTAAAAGCCTCAGTGTAATCTCCACAGTGTGGACAAGCAAGCCTTCCAGCTGTGCTCCATCCAGACAACATCGAAGTAGGGTTGGAAAGTCACCGATGGTCCGGGAGTGCATTTCGCGTTGAAAAAAAATTTTGCTTTGTAGCAACATCATACGTTACCACACCATGTTCCCACAAAAATATCAAATCACGGATCAGTGGTTGCAAAAATACGTCCAATTTATCCTTTGGATTTGTTGGACCAGGCACCAGAATCGTAAGAAACATGAACTGATCCTTCATGCACAACCATGGGGGTAGATTGTACGGTGTCACTATCACTGGCCATGATGAATATTGTTTCCCGTGCGCCCCAAACGGTTGAAAACCATCAGTGCTCAAGCCCGACCTCGCGTTTGAATTTGAAGAAATGCGGGATCGGCGTGATTGAAGTGTTTCAAGCCCGTGAGTCCGCGGGGTGACTCATAACACCTCGATTGGTCATTAGAGCAACGCGTCGTACCATGTCATATCCTTCGCAGTAGCATTTGACTAATACAATCTTTGCAATCGAGGAATGATAGGAAAATAGAACATTTCCTTCAAAGGACGGTTCTTTTTCAGTAGACCATTCACGTCACGTCTAGCAGGTTTGAACCGTGGCCGTTGGCAAAACTTACAATGTTCAAGTTCGCCGTTTGCACCCCAATATAACATGCGGTTATGTGAACAACAATGGATCCTCTCCACTGGAAGACCCATCTCACTCATCGGTTGTTTCTTTATCGAAAAAATTTCTTGGGCACCAGACTATTTGGACAAAAGAGCGAATCGCATCAACCATTTGATTATAGCCCGCTTTCGGATTCATTTTTCGGTTTTAATGTTCAAAGAAGGGCATTGTATGACAACCGTGAGTGGGATTCGCAACCGGCATTATATCCGATTATTTTGCCGCGAAGCATGTTATAAAATGTCGCGGCGTGACTCGTTAGGAGGTTCTTCATTAGGGGGCTCATCATCCACATTTAAGTGGGGATCAGAGGTTAAGTCCGTCATCATATCGTGATATGAGGTACATCCAGATGTCTCGTTAACCGGCCCATGTGAAGTCGACGTAGATGGTTGATCAACGTGTTGACCCCAAATTTCCTCACCATGAAAAACCCAATTGCAATAATTGAGCATGAACTCATTTCTATACAAATGACCTTTCAACGTCATCAGGTGAATGGAACATCTTATTCCGACATCTAAATTTGTTGCAGGGACACCTAATATTTTCCTGATTCATCTAATTCGGATTACTAGTGGCGAAATCTATAAATGATTATAGTCCATTGTAAAATTCGGAAGATATCATGCCATTAATCGATCTTGGACCGTACATCCAACGTAAACGGCCAGAATAATCCATATCAATCTGTTTCACATTTACGAATTAATTAATATTCAAAAGTCTAATTAATAATTAATATTTCCTAAAAAATTTGGCAGAGTTTCGTTTTATTTTATCATATTCCCCAATTAATCATGATCCTACGTGCATCCATTTCCGACTTAATCAATTAAAATTAATTAAGTCGGAACGCACATCTTCTACAACAACCAATAACCAACATCTATCCCTCCACTCCAACGTAATTAACATATATTTAACACCAAAACTAGTTATATATATTAAATTAACTAAATTATGCTAATTATACTAAATTAATATACACATGTTAATTAAGCTAAATTACTAATAATAATTCTAAATAATGAACCAACTAATACTAAACAATTAATACTAATTAACAATAAAACAAACTAATTATACTAAATAATATAACAATAATTATAATACTAATTTATTTAACAACAAAACAACTAATATATAATTAATTAACAACTAATACTAAACAGTTCTCCAACTAATACTAAACAGTTCTCCAACCAATACTAAACTATTATGCAACTAATACTAAACAATTATGCAACTAATACTAAACAATTAAGCAACTAATACTAAACAATTATGCAACTAATACTAAACAATTAAGCAACTAATACTTATAAACGATTACATAACTCGAAAACATACCTTAAATCGGCCCGATATCCGTATGGAATCGCCTCCCGTCTACTCTCGTCCGTCCGCCCAAAATCCGCCCAAAATCCGAAACTGGACAAATGAACTGCTCGGTGGTATATATAAGAAGGGGGTGAGGGTTTTGGCCTAAATCACACGGTAAACGCGATGTTGACCGTTCTGATTGATGAGGGCCTTTTGAAATTGGCGAGGGTTTAAAACCCTCGCTAAATGCGCGTCAGTCTCCGTGAGGGTTAAAAACCCTCGTTAAATGCGCGTCGACGTTTGGCGAGGGATTTAAATTTGGCGAGGGTTTTTGCACTCGCAAATTCGAAACCTTCGTTAAAACCCTTGCTGACCTGTACCCTCTTTAAAACCCTCGCCAATTAAAGAGGGTTTCAATACCCTCTTTAAATCCCCTCGTTAAATCAACAGTATTTTGTAGTGATATACACAATGCAATAAAAGCAATTTATATTAGTAAAAAAAAATTACATATATTTAAAAGTTGTGCTTAAATCGGTATACCTTATGCGTCTAAAATCTTGTCTGAACCAAATAAGCTCCTCAACAATATCTACTCATACATTCAAAAATTGCTAATAAACTCCCAATGTAATTGTCCCATTTTTTTGTTGTTGTTGTTTTGTTTAAGGAATAAAAATAAAATAATAAAAAAGAGGGTGATTTTGGGTATAGGGAGAGAGGAAAAGGGTATGTGGAGTAATGAGTGGAGTGGAGTAGTGAGTGACATTTTTTGTAATATTGTGTAAAAAGTGAGGATAAAAATTATGGGCAGTGGAGTTACGTTTTCCTTTTATGAAATGTGAAAGTTATAGTGGAACGTCCATAAAAGGAAAGCGAAACAATTATAATGAGACGGAGGGAGTATAATAATGGACTATACATCATATGCAACTTTGTTATTATACGGGGGATAACCATGCATATAAGACTAACTCGAACCAAAAATAAATAAATATTATATATATCTCCACCATCGTGTGTGATCTTTCTAGAAAAGTAAGGTCATAACTAGAAAGTAATTACAATGAGTGGTTTGATTCCCAAATTGTTCCTAACTTTCTCCGTCGACTTCGAGATTTTCAAGTTTTAGCGATCAGTTGTGTATGTGGTTGTTTCGAGAGTTACCAATCGCAACAATTTAAATCTTTGGTGTGCGGCGATTATGAACAATCGATAACAATGACAATAAATGTTGGGTTAAGGGAGATGTTTATCTTAATTATTTTTAAACTGCATGTTTAATAAGAATTCTAACCTATTAGCTTCGTTCACTTAATTTTTTATAAATTTATCATTATAGAGTTTTTTGAAATCTATATTACTATGCTTTTAAAATTTATTGTAACAATCATAATCGTGCATCGTATAGGTTCAATTACTAGTAATAAATATAAAAGGTGAATCCCGCCTCCTTTTCTCTTCTAACTTCAATAAATTAATTTCCATCAATGGCACACTATTAAGAATTTTGTTATTTAGCTCTACTGAAAAAACATTATTTACAATATAAATAATACATTGGGAATACACAGTAATAACAAAAGAGTGTTGTTAAACGGTAGGAATCACCCGGGGTGAAAAGGATAAAATGACTTAATTACCTTAATGAAATCGTGATAATTTTAAATTTGACGAATCAACTACACCCTAAACATTAAATAATGAATCCTAAATCATAATTTATTCGGGTCGGGTGAACCATAAACCAATCAGACCGGGTATAAAATATTTAATTAAGAATACTAAGGTAAATTTACACATTTAAAGGGTGTTCAACGGGATGAATCACACCATTTAGCATTACCAATAATAACAAAATATAATATTGGGTGAATGTGTTCACCATAAATTTTGTGAGATAAAGGGGATCGTTTAATATGATAAGGGGTCTCGGCGGGCCCATTGGAAAGTATTGTTTCTTGTATCTTCTATGCGCCTGCTTTTTGGTTAACCAATCAAACAACCAACCTTTTGTTTAGTGGGATGGGATTATATTTATATCATCTTGAATCAACCTAAATTGCCATAAAGTGATGAAAATTCAAAAAATTAAGGCCAAGGAATTGGAGAAACTGACATGGAGTGGGACTGATGTCTTGTTTTTGGAATAAAGTAAATTTCGACGATGCGCAGAAGATTCAAAACCCATTTTCTCTTTATAAACTTTTTTGAAGTTGACTGCTTCCACTTCCTTCAACTGTTTCCCAAATTGCCAATTCTTTGACAAACATGTAGATACAAATACTAATATGTTTACGAATTCAGATATTTAAGATTCCAGAAACGTAAACACGCTGCAGTTTTGCAATTTGTTTTTTGTACTGCAGTAATTAATTCCCAAAAGCCATTCTCTCTCTCTCTTCGCATTCATTGAGAGGAAAACAAGCTGACCCACATCATCATCATGTTGGGTTCTTATGGATTGGGTTTTAATTTTTGAAGAAACTGTTTGGTGGCTGCTTTAATTGCGCTTCATTTTCCTCAACCTAAAAGGGTTTCCTACCTTTTTGCTTTGATACACATACAACCATCACCGATCATAGTGGTGAAACCTTGTATTTTGCGATTAAATTGGGTGTCTTTCGGATGAGAATAAGGAATGATTCGCGCAATTAAATTTTGGGGCGTTGTTGATTTGCTGTTCGAATTTGACCACCGTTGAAGATAAGAAGGGGCAGAATTCGCGTCATATTGTGGAGTTTTTTTTAATAAATTTTCTCTCAGATATTTCATCAGTGGCTGTGGAAACTGTGGTGACGCATATTGGATGTTCTTATTTCTCTTGGTTGGGTAAGCAATTTCCTTCACCCTCTCTCTCTCTCTTTGTGCCATTTAATTTGATTTTTCTGGTGTTTTGAGTTTGTATATGAAGGCATCTTTTAGCTGAGTTTCATTTGATTACACAGATGATGAAGGGTTTAGTCAATTTGGATGATTACCAGTATTTTAGTATAAAATGATTTTACTGTTTTATTAGTATATCTCCATGTTCAAGAAAAATCTTGTAGATGTGGGGATGAAACAAGGGAGCAATTCAATCACTTCTCTAAGCAGAGAAATATGGACTTTTAAGATATAGGTTCCCTTCTCTGGCTGTGAACTGGCCACAAAAGGGGAAAATTGTATCAATTGAAAATCTCTCTAGAATCAATTTTTCTTATTAAATCTGGGTTTTAAACTGGGGTTTTTGATGTACACATACTTGCAGTCTCTGTCATCATATGAATGAATATTAGTGCCTATTTTTATCGGTATGTAGGCTGGATCAATAAACTAATATTTGTATTTTGGCAGCTGAAGTTTTCTTTATTGTGACAATTGTTATCTCATGGGAAACCATGCTGCTGAAGTTGTGGATGAACTGCCACCAGTTCAAACAATTAAGGTATAACTACAGTCTTCTAATCACTCTTTACTTCTAGATGTCATTTTCCACATAAGTCCCTCTTCATAATTAAAAGATTTGACATCACAATTATGTTAGTTACTCACTGTACTCTAATCATGATAAGCTTATCTATCCTAAATGCTGTTATTATAAAATTAATGGTCTAAATACTTGAGGTTTCATATGATTGCAGGTGCATGCTCAAATATGATCTGAACTATTAGCAGTAGTCATCAAAGGTTCAAAGATATTTCCAGAAATAGAAGCAGATCGCCCTCGGTGTTCTTCAGGAATCGGGGCACTTTGCTTGTTAAACAATGGTATTGTCAAAGCCAGGTCTCTGCTACTGCAATGCAGCGAGTCCAGTATACTTTATTTGGTACGTATTTTACATGTATTACTCAACCATATATAGATTGTAATAGAATTATCACAAATTTATGATGTGGTGTGTAATATTCAATGAGAATTGCATTTCCTATGTGTAGAATTGTTGTATGATCTTGATGAACAATTTTCCTTACAAATTTTAGGCACTTACTGGCGATGCTATACTATCCAGATGTAGATAGTGAAAGGATTTATTGGATCAGAGTCTCAGCCAAATTAAGAGTATGGTCCCAGTGCTGTTGGCTGCGAAGGTAAGGAATCAAGATTGCTTATGAAAGAAATGACTCTGCGTTCAATGTTTTTCTGAAAGTTCGGATTAGTATGTCTTCTGTTGGTTGCTTTGTCCACTGTTCCTCACAAACTTTGGGACTTTTTTTCTTTTCTATTATCTCCAATCAAAGAAAGGAAGGAAAGTTCTGCATAAGTTTTCCTTCTAGGGTTCCTTCAAATCCTATAAACAGCTGCATTTGTCTTAAAAAATGTGTCCTATTTTTCAACAGATTATGTAGTCATATTTTACACAGTATTGTTGGTACTTTCAATTATGCTCTGTTCCTGTTTATATACGAACTGGGAAAATTTTAAAACCATACTGGGAAGACCCTAAACCATGACACACTTAACCATATATTTTCTATCAGATTTCTGGAATTGTTGCTGATCTTAGGAGTGCAGCTTTTTGTTTGGATCCAAATACTGAGGAGGCTGGGAGAATTCTGCGTGAATTGCTTCATGGATATGGATCAACAGTCGATTCAACAGAGGAAACAGCAGTTGCTGCTATTCACACTGTTTCCTCCCTTCTTCGTATCTCCTCCCAGAAAGCTCTGTTGGTTGAGAAAAGATCTGTTAAAAGGCTGCTTGATAGAATTGGTGACAGTGAACCAAGTAAGAGGAAGATCCTACTATTCTTCCTGAAGCTTCTTAACAAATATGGAAAGATTATGACAAAAGAGCAAAAGGACAACGTTTCATCAGAGCATGAAGATGCTTTACCATTTTCAAGGCCTTACGCTTTATCAAATGAAGTGGACCTCCGTGCAGATTACAGGTCTAATAGGCGAATGTCGACATTTTCAGTAGGCCCGTCCCACCAGAGGAATTCATATGCCCTTTGTCATCGAGGTTGATGTACGATCCTGTTGTCATTGCATCTGGACTAACATACGAAAGGATGTGGATCCAAAAGTGGTTCGATGAAGGCCATTTTACTTGCCCCAAGACAAATGTGAAGCTAGCCAATTTGTCTTTTACCTCAAATACGAGCATGAAAGACCTAATTACGAAATGGTGCAACATGCATTCTGTATCTGTACCTGATCCTAAAGTTCAGGAGGCAGTAATTAGGTCACTAGAAACTTCTTCAAATTCTATTGTTAGTCTGACAAGCTCCATGAATGATCTAAATCTTCCACTAGACTTCAGCTATATATCGATTGAATCTAGTCATGGTTATGATCACTCAATTGCTCCCAAAATCCACACATGAAATAGATATACTGTTTCTGTCTAACTTTAGTAGTCTTTCATGGGATGCTCAGTGCAAAGCAGTTGAAGATGTCAAAAGGTTATTGAAACAGAACGATGAATCTTGGTCGGTGATTCCATCCGAAAAGTTCATCCGATTAGTTCATAGATTTTTGAAGGATGCTCATGCATTTCAAGACATGGAAGCACAGATGACTGGATGCCAGTTGCTACTTGAATTTGTTCAGAAGAACAGGTAATTATGATTTTATTATAATTTCTATTTCTTGAAAATAAAATATTGTGGGCATGCTGAGTTTGGTTAAGAAGAGTGGATCTATATCTAGTAGCATCTGGTTATAGCTATGGTCTTGATGAGTTTAGAAACTAAAATCCCCTTCAGAGAGCTTATAGATTGAGAGCACGTTAGATAGGACCATGATCTCTACATATGAGTGGACATGCATGTCATTTTTTTATTTTATTTTTTATCGGACAAATGGTGACTCAACCCACGACCTCCGGGCATATGTAGTGGTGCTCTAACTGCTTGAGCTATTACACTTTGTAATGCATGTCATGTTAATGATGTATGGGTCATTAGGGATATATTGGTTAGCACTTAGCAGCATTAAGCCATAAGCCAATAAGCAATAAATGAGGGGTAGCTGAAGCTAATGGTGGACTAACATCTATAGAATCTTGTAATGTACTATATGAAGATCATGCGTCAAATCTGTCAGAAGACATGCTTTTATGCACCAGTTGCACGATGCTACTCAAGTGCATTTTTAGATAGTATTATTTGTTTACTAAAAGGTATCAATTGGTCAATATTAGTTGTGCAACTGGTTCACCCAACTGTTACTCCTGTCAAAATCCACATCCTACCTAGTTATTAGCTCGAATGATTTACTACAAATGAGATGATCTATATAACCGATCCCACATCATAGAATATAAGGTTTTTTTTTTTTGAGACAGTATAAAGTTTTAACTTCTTAGTTTTTTTTTTTTCTTTTTCTTTTTTGAGGAGCTTGTTAGATTATTCAAATCTAATATAATTTATGGTACCACAGAAACAGCATATCGTACATGAAGGAAGGCGACTATCACTTGTTGGCTTCATTACTGGATACGGAGGTCTCTAAGAAACTCTCTCCATACTGGAGACTCTATCCTTCAACAAGCAATGTGTTCGTAAAATCGCAGCATCTGGGGCCGTCACTGGAATCTTGAATATGCTAGATAGCAAGATTCCCTCATTGCTAGAACTAGCCTTGAAGATACTGACTAACTTGTCTTCAGACAGTGATGTTCGTTCATTCATTGTTCCGAACGAGCTGATTCCTAAACTGATTCCACTTTCTGATGATAATAGTTTGGCAATATACTCCATAACTATTTTGGACAATCTGTGCAACTACGAAGAGTTCCGGAAGTGCGTAACTGAAACAGAGGAGTGTATCGGTTTGATTGCCATAATACTCGATAGTGAGAATCACGAGGACCAAGAACATGCTGTTTCTGTACTTCTTTCTTTGTGCTGTCAGCACGTGCATTGTCAGTTGATGATGGATGAGGGTGTTATCCCGGGCCTCGTCAGCGTATCAGTAAACGGGAACAACAAAGCAAAGGCTATGGCCATGGAGGTACTGCGTATTCTGAAAGGTGAGTTCAATACTGTTGAAGAATACTCTGGACCAGATGTTGGTTTTGTTTCTGCAACCAAACAATGTGATGATAAGAACCCTCGTAAAGCGTCCCGTTTGTTTGCTAATTTTTTCTCTAAAAAATAGAAGGATGATTCTTAAGCCTGCTTAAGATATTTAGCTTTTGTTGTAGATATTGATGGTTTGAAGATATTAGTTGTATTTAATAGTTGGTTAGGTACTATAGATCAGTTTTGATCCATAATGACCAATCTGGGGTCATATTAGTGATTTGTTATAGGTAGAGTCATGGAAGTTGTATAGTTTCTTTCTCTGGTTTTTGCTGGTATGCTATTTTTCTCTTTTGTTACATTATTGACATTTAATGATGGTTTTTTGGACTTTTATTTTTTCAAGCTTTGTAGTAATTATCTTACTAAGGTGGTGTTTTGAAACTCAACTTAAAAGAAAATACTTATTTTTTTGAAAAGTTGTGTTTAATAATTTTAAAATTTAGTGCTTTTAGAGTACGTTTTAGAGTTCTAAAGTAGGTCCTAAACCATTAAAAAATCAGCTGTAATTTTCTTTTGACTTTGGTGGATATACTCCTTCACATTTCTCCATCTCATCAAAAAAAGGAAAACAAAAGATTTGTTCCACAGAGAGGTAATATATCTGAGCTACAATATTAAGTAGCAGCACCGACATTTTAATTGGCTTATATTGGATTTTGAGATAATATTTCATATTAAATGGGTTTCTATATTATTAAAATTATTTTTATATAAAAATTTAAATAGAATCAGGCATGTAAAATTTATCGAAAGACTTCCAGCTTGCTATTATATATTTGATTTGATTTGAGGCTTGAGCCGTGAGGTTCATATCCAATATAATAAATCTGTTAATGATTATTTTAAATCTTTAATAGGAAAAATTGTATTATTTTGCCATTTCGTATGTTATTGACACAAACATGGCTCAAGCTTTAAGGATCATACCTAGTTATGCCTTGTGTAATGCATTTTATATCTGATTGATATCAAGATTTGGGCCAAAACTTCTTTTAAAAAACCTGTATTATGAATTATGATCAAATAGTTATTGAATAGTCCATCTTGCACAAATGGTCTTTTCTATAAAGAAGGAATATTTCTAGATAGTCGATGAAGGTTGGACCCATCCATATATATTCTATCACAGAATTTGATTTTCTTGCTACAAGATAATAAAAACAAAAATAAAAATAAATGGTTGGGTCACTATGATATTTTGTATATTTAAACAACATTTGGAAACTTGCCATATTTTTTTATTTTTGAACTATTTTTTTATTAGAAAGAATCTATTTCAACTTCAAATTTTAAAATTAGTGCACTTTCTTTAAGTCGAATTTTTTTATTTTTCTCTCCATTTTCACCTCCTTGTAAATTGTACTCATATAGTTTGTTTATCTTTTTATTTAATCCATACATCAGTATTCTTAGCAATGTGACATCATCTCAATTAAACAAATCTGCCTAAATTACGAAATTGTTCTCTAGGTTTTTATTCATAGCAATCATTACTTTGGCTTCGAATATTAATAAAAGACCACGATTATTGACACCGGCCCTTTTAGCAAGTACACCTTTCGGATTAATACACCATATTTTGAATCAGTACACTCTTTTAAATTTACTAAAATACCCTATTATTTCTTTTTTTTTCCTCTCCTATTATTACTAAAAATTTGGATGCATTGGCGGGATTCGAAGAAATCAACAACTTACCCATGAAATATTTCGAATCCCGCAAGTGCACCCAAATTTTATTTTTTTTGGGAGCAAAGTTGTTGCCGATTTGGAGAAGGCCGACGGTTTTTGGTGTTCTTAGAGGGGGTGTACTTATTAATGCAATATAAAAGTGTAATAATGAAAAGGGTATTTATGTCTTTTCATTTAGCTTTTTAAAAGAAGAGAATGGGGGGTGTACTTATCAAAAATGTTGGTGCGAATAACCGTGGCCTTATTAAAATAAATTTAGTTTAGATGGGCCTAAGTGTCAAATATATAAAAAAAAAACAGTCTTTCAAACTACTTGACGTTAAATCATTAAAAAGAAGAAAACATTTCTTTCATTATTCATTTGCAATCGGGCCACACTATTTAATTATTTCCACTACATGTTGGTTAGAGAAAGAAGAGTGCAAACCTACAATTTCCAATTACAAAACATGCAACTCAAGTCATGCAATACTCGAGAAAACCTTATGAGTGAGGTGCATGGACCGTTCAGCACTAGTTTAGTTGGGCCTGATTGACGACTCAGGCCCATTTTCAGCCTGCTTCTTATTTTATTTTCAAGTTTTTAAACATTTATGTAATTATCATAATTACGTTTCAATTTTTATGCGATTTCTATATTTCTTAGCAGCACCTTGCAATCTAAAAAACGAGGCACACAAACAAGTTTAGTTAGGATACCTAATTATAATGACAAAGTCTTGCAAGATCCGTGCACTTGCTCTAACCTTACCCATGTATCTAGCTATATAATATGTTTAATAAATTTAATGAGTCAAGTATTTTTTTAAATGAGTCATTCAGTTGCATGAGTGTACGGTGCACAAAAGACCCACTCAATTTTAATTAATCACAGTTTTATAAATATTTAGGCATTTCAGCCGCATGAATTTTAAATACTTTGATTTAAGAGAAGATATCACGTGCACTACTTTCACTGTACATCACTATTACTATGTATGTTGATAAGGATCAACATTTTAATTGTAAAGTATACTACATTAATGCCTAATGTTTTATCTGGGTTTTTTAATTATTGTTATTATACCAACGGTCTTCTTTATTTTCATTGGAAATCAATATAAATGAATTAATTGCTATAGGAATAATTTCTGGCAAATACTGCCAAAAGTAAAGCAAGATGTCGCTCTTTTTATCCAAACTTTCTAAACATCTTTTCTATTACTTTAAATATGCAAAGCTGGAAGGAATATTAATTTAACAGCGTCAACGTCGCCTTTTCTTGTTTTTTTCCCGGGTACGTAACTTATCCTAATATTAATAACATAACAATCATTAGCAGTTCACTGTATATTTCATTACAATGATTTTTATTCTATATATTATATATGATTTATCTCCGAAAAGTATGGCAATTAATGTGAATTAATGGTGTTAAAAGTTTGAAACAAAGGTGTTAAAAATACAAAATGGCTTCGACAAAATCGACACATCTTCACCTTATGACCATTATGTGTTGTCCAAGTCACCAAAAATCCCCCTTTCTTTGTGTCACTCCCGTCTCACATAATTATCGCCTGCTTCTATAATATTTCCCGCGAGAATTTGACATAATTTGTATAGTTAAATTTGACACACACATGACAAAATATTGAAATTTGAATTTGAATTACGAGAATAGTTTGGAGAAATGTAAAATTATTGAATTAGTTTTGATATTTTTTTCCAAACTTATAGTATACATACTAGCTTGGACAACAAATACACGATTAATATATAGTTGTATCACATTTTAATTAATTAATATAAATATTTTTATGTAATTTATATGTATCTAAAATTTGTGCAAATGTTTTTTTTTTAAAAAAAAAGAAAAATTCGAGCCAATTAATTCACACCCAACCCAGCTCAATCTATGCAAATCCATTTAAAACTGGTTTCCACACGAGTTTTAGTTTGTCGGAGACAATTACTCAAGTAATTAATAGTTAAAGGAGTGTTATATTATAATGTGGAATATTATATATGTAAGGTTGAGTTTAATTAATTCAATGTAGTTTCAAGCCATAAACTAAGGGTTAAAACATCGTAGGATGTAACATTTGGACGATAACGTCTTATCCATTAAGAATTTAAGATGAGGTGTTTATAACGGTTGGTGCACCAGCTTCACCTAATCTCAATCCGTCAATTGCTAATCTAGCTATCTCACCACATAATCTGTTTCTACTACGTACCAGCTATATAAAATGAAAATTGACTAAATTGTACTTATAGTCCCATGTGAATTTGCCGAATTCAAAGTCATTCTTTTTTTTTTTTGACAAATATGATTTCATAAAATCTTTCCGTCCATTTTTTACAGAAGTGATTAACACACGCCGTTAATTATACTTTTGTCCCAACAAGCGTATAATTTAATGTGGAAGTTTTTGTTGGGTTGTCTTTTGGGAGGGTTTGAACTCAGGACGAGGACGTGAATTGATACCATGAAAAAAATTAATCTCATCTAAAAAGTTCAAATTTATAGAGGTGTAAAATTAATTTTTATTTAGTTTCCCTAACATACTATAACTTCAGTTAGGGAGGAGTTAGATATAATACCACTCCGACCCAACTATATTTTTTTTATCAAGCAAAAGAGAATATATTAATTAGAGTAAGGGGTACTCTAACTCACGCAGCAAATAGAACATGAAAAACAACAGTACTACCGGATCATTCACCTTATACATACACCTAACCAAAGAGTAACATTATTAACTAGGCACCTATTTCTGAATTAATATCACACCACAGCAAATTAAAGGATCAGACAACGTACCATGCATGTCGAGAAATTAGAAAGAGATTTAACATTAGGAAATTCAGACAAATCCAACTATATATATATATACACATTCTTAAAATTGGTAATTAATTACTATTTCCATTTTAAAACCATTTCAATAAAGAATATATATATATTTACCTGGAGTTTTCAGATTCTTTTTCATGTAATACCCGGCCTAATGTGTTACCTCATTCTCTCGAACTATAAAGTATAAACTTAATTAAATAATAGGTTGATATGTAGTTGCATATGTAGCTGAAGTCAAATAATTTCACATGGTCTGATTTTAACTAATCATGTGCTAATCATCTAAATTAAAGTAGGCCATTAATGGTTAGTGAGTTATACTGCTATAAGACGTCGTTGAATTCAGACGAAGCTACGAGAAGTTATCATTAATTTTCAGAGAGATAATAGTAGCTGAAGCTAAAATAAATTGTTTTTAGCTAGCTTTTTAAGGGTCGACAGTTGGAAATATATATTAGAAGAAAAGGTGGAAAAAAAACATGGCCACATCCCACAATGGAAATTAAATATGAAAAATTATTTACAAATGGCGGGTATAGTGCCACGTTGGAATCAACTTTTGAAACACAAACAATTTGTCTTTTTGACAACTTTGGACTTCTTTACAGTAAGTTACGAAAGAAATTTGAAAATTAGACTGATCAAATTAGACTTAAAAGTGCTTATATATTATATATATATTTTAAATATATATATATATATATATATATATATATATATGTCATGATAAATTCACTATGATATCATCATGCATATGATCGATTGCTTGAATCCAAAGGATATAAGATAGTACGTACTATAAAACGCATATGTACAAATGCATATGTAATAATATTTAACATATTATTACTAATTAATTTTATATTGTTCACCCCATATCACGATTATGAGGGTGTGTGTATACATATAATTATATGGAACCGTGGATTTCTTGTGGAACCCAACACCTATATAATTAATTTTCTTGTACAATGCTATAGTGTACAAGTATTTTACCAAGTCTACATCATTACTCATGTTTTATATAAATATTAGAAATTTGGAACAATAAATTGAGAAGAAAACAATTCAAAAAGCTAGAAACTATAATAAAGAAAAATGCAAATGAGTTTAGGGGAGAGCCCCCACAAAGCAAAGCAACCTCACCTCCTTTTTGCCTATATATATTGACACACTACATAGTGTAGCCTATACTATATTAATTTTCACTACTCAAAAATCTTCTTCCCCCTTCACATGCTACACCATCATAATCTCCCCTCCTTACGTAACCTCCCAACCAACCATACACACAGTATTACTACTGAACCCCTAACAGTATCACTACAATTGTAAGTTACAACTTCACACCATTCATCCATCGATCGATCAACAACACAAACATGCATGCTTCTCTCTCTTCACTTGTCTACGTTTTTCTCATAATCCTTTCACACTTCACAAGTTTTTCAATCTCGGCGATAGACTCCTTCATATACGTGGGGTGCTCCCAGCTGAAGTACAACCCGGGGTCCCCGTACGAGTCGAACGTCAACTCGATACTCACCTCGGTCGTCAACTCAGCCGCCTCCACAAACTACAACAACTTCAAGATCTCCGCCTCAAACGACGCCGTATACGGCCTCTTCCAGTGCCGCGGAGACCTCGCCAGCTCGGACTGCCACACGTGCATAGCTGACGCGGTGAGTCGACTCGGCGCCACGTGCGTGGGCGCGTCCGGGGGCGTGCTCCAGCTGGAGGGATGTTTCGTTAGGTACGATAACACGTCGTTCCTGGGGGTGGAGGATAAGACCGTGGTCTCCGACAAATGTGGGCCGTTGATTGCAGATGACTCGGATCTGATGACCCGGAGGGACGCCACGCTGGCGAACCTCATGGCGGGCGGGCAGTTTTTCCGGGTCGGGGGGTCCGGGAAGGTGCAGGGTTTGGCGCAGTGCGTGCAGGATTTGAGCGCCAGTGAGTGCCAGGATTGTTTGACGGAAGCGATCCAACGGCTCAAAACGCAGTGTGGGTCAGCGGCTTGGGGGGATATGTTCTTGGCTAAGTGCTACGCGCGCTATTCCGAGCGTGGATATTCCTCTCAAACCCGGTAATTTTCTCCAAATATTTTAATTAAAATTGTGTTTTTTTTTTTTTTTTTTTTTAAGCTCTTTCCTTTTTTTTTGGATTTTCTCCAAATATTTTAAGATAATTAAAATTGTTTTTTTTTTTTTTTTTAAATTAATATTATTAAGTAGCACCCCTCGTATCTTTTTTGGATGTCATTCTCTGCTTTTTTAAAGATAAATTAAGAGTATTTTTTTTGTCAAAATTAAATTAAATTAATATTATTAACAATTAAAATTACTATTTGTTGGAAAATTATTCACACTATATATTCGTACAAAATTTAAATAATCGGGAATATATGAGTGGGGAAATGTGAGAACAATATTTATTATATAAAAAATTTAAATAAACAACTTTTAAATAAATATGGAGTATTAAATTGCTAGTGATTCTGAACACACGTAATGTAATGTATTTAGAAAGAACATAATTTAATTGTAATATTTGGTTGTCCCTTTTTCCGTTACGGGCCTATATATTTTTGCTTGAAAAGCTTAGAATTTATGATCATTGACAAAGTGGTGATATAACTTCACATAGCAAGATGGTCAAATTAAGAAAAGGTAAAAAGTTGAAGCAAAGGTAAGATGCTTCTTCTTTTGCTTTTGGGAACCTCATGAAAAGAGATGTCAAAATTCAGAATTAGGGCTCAATCTTATCTCAGGCTTCAAGAATATTAGAATTGTTGAAAGATGATCCTAGAAATCTTTTTAAGTTTTAATTCAATTTGATTACGGTTTCATACTTTATTTTTATACAAAATCATACATATATAGTATAGGTAAATTACATCAAACGATGTGCAAGTGCAACATGAGATATGTAACTAAGATATATCATGATAATTTTTATTTCACTAGTGTACATTATATGTCTATTTCAATATATATAATGTTTTAAAAAATCTCAATAATATATATGGTGCATACGTTGAATGGGAGAACCACACAAAAGAAAAGAATAGGATAGGCAACGGGAACGGGGCTTCAATATTAATTTAATTTAGATGAAGGGCTATCTATGGGTAATAATGGTACATATGGGGTATATATAATTTTGGACTAGTTATCCACTAAAATAATTTGGTCTCAAATAATTAAATAATGTCTCGATGACTATAGTTGTTTGAAGTCCAGCTTATAAAAATCCAATTTGTATATAGATTAAGTAGCAGTTAAAGTAAGCAAATCATCAAGTTGAATTTTAATTAGTGAATACATGCGCGAAAAGATGGGTATAAGAATATATATCTACTACATTTACTTTATTATCAAGATGCCAAAGTAGTTGCTCTTTTGGTAAAAAGCCAGAAAACCGCCCATGTGGTATATCTTTTTGTGCATATGAATGATATTAATATTCCTATGAAATTCATGTTATAAAATACGTATGTTTTGATCGATATATTTCAAATTATGTCCTTTTGTCTTTTTATTTGTGTTTCGATTATATTTAAACACCCTACGAAAGTAGGGTTAAGTATACATCATTTTCAGAGAACATGGAATTGACTGTTGAAAAACCATTTCCTGAAAGAAATCCAATAAAACAATAAATTATTATATGTGGCTCTAGAAACTCAGAATTTGTATCCCTACGTACAACTTCCTAATATGTCGAATGATATGCCATGAATTTCGACCCATGAATTTATACGTATCAAGTGAAATATCGGCAACTAATTACATATGATTATTGATTAAAGTTGTGAATTACAGAAAATAATGATGATGAGGTGGAGAAAACTCTAGCCATTTTTATTGGACTTGTAGCTGGTGTTGCAATACTTATCGTCTTCCTCGCTTTCTTGAGTAAAGCATTAGACAGAAAAGGTAAAATTACTTATTAGTTAAATTAAATATCATCATATATATTTTCCTTCATTTATATTGAAATGGTAACTAATTGAATTTCTTTAAATGCAGGTGGTGGTAAATAGAGGGCAAAGGAAAAACATATTGTTAAAGTGCATCCCATGTGGTAACTTTATTTTCTTTGAATTCTTTTTTTTTTCCCTCAAGTGTAGTTACCTATTTACCCTTTCAGGAAAAGAAGAAAAAAGAAAAGAAATTGAAACTTGGAATTTTTAGACAGGGTGCAATTGAAACCAGTGAAGAACAGAGATTCTATTGGTCCATACCTCTACACTGTCATGTAGTTTCTAAGAATAAGAAACTTTTTACACTTTTGTTAAAAAGTGTTGTTTTCGCTTTTTGGCACCTTAGTTTAACGTTTTTAATCTAATTGTCTTCGAAAATTATTGTTTCAATTCATAGATAGATAGTACTTTGATCATGTTGTACCATACCATTGTGGTTTTAATTAATTCTTCCATTTCATTTGAGCTTCAATTATAATAATGTTACTATGTTTATATAGTATCGTGTCAAATATATATAGTTATATACTTTTGATGTGTCACAGGTGACAATTGGTTAATTACACATTTTTGCACTTTTTTCCACAATTTCTTTTGGATCCACTAAGAATGAAATCAAAATTAATCGAAAAAACTACCTAAACTTTTGTAATTTATTCAAGAAAAGCTCCTAAACTTATGTGACTCATTGTCCATCTATAACTAAGCAATTTTAACACTCGCATAATAAGTGTGACGATAAGTACGCCTCTCAACCCGAATAAATTCTCAGATTTTATTGGACATACTCTCTCTTCCATTTTAATATTTTATATAGTATTTCACTATTTTTAATCATTAACACAATTAATAAATGACATAAAAAATCACTATCAATGACACAAGTGTCATGCTTTAGAGATAATGAAACACAAATATAATACTTTAATTAATAAAAAAAGCTATTTGATTCAATAGATCTTATTACGTTGTTCTTACTGAATATTCTAAATTGATAAAGAAGCATGTTTGACTGGAACAGAAGATAATTGATATATGCAAAAGTTGTTTTAGTGTCAATGTCATAAAGCACTAACACCAATGATGGAAACATTATTATTCCCTTAACAACTTTATGTTGCCATTAATGTTGGACTAATTTATTACCAAAAAATTAGAATCGAATTAGATTGATTTGTAAATTAATGGAGACAAAGATACAAGTGTGAGATGTCTCCAAAGTGTGTAGGATCTTCTCTTTCATCAATTATATATCTATGGCTTTTTTATATTGTTAGATGGTTTGATTATTATATCATCAAACCCTTTATATCATTTCGTTATTACTGTAATCCTTATCTTTTCCTCTCAATCATGCTTGAGGAAGCATCGTTTATTCTGTCTTTGGTGTCAAAGAAGATGAATCGTGAATGAATTAATGATTTCATATAAATAAAGATAAAATAATTTTTTTATATAAATCGTACATATAATATTGTTGAAAAAAAAGGTTTGAAAATGATTGATAGACATATAGTATACTTTTCTATTTAGCATTAATCGTTACTCTCTAGTCCCTTAGTTCCCAAAAAAGAGTTCTGTTTCAAAAAAAAAAAAAAAAGTGTGAAAAATCAAAGTTAATTAATTGAAAATTCTTTATGTTCTTGTATGGCAAAGATCAAATTATATTAAACGTGATTTAATAAGTAGAACAAACATATACGTAGAGGTCAGCTAAGTAAGAAGTGATGGATCATAAAAAATTGTATTGATGATTCGATTGACCAAATAATCAATGCGAAATATGTAATATGATGTTTTCAAGATAAGTTTTTGAGAAAATATATAATGAAACAAGAAGGATTCATTGAATGAGGAAGAAAGTACAAATTGTATTTGATGAATATGTGGAATTGAAAAGTGAATTACAAGAGGGGAAATCTTCTATTTAATAGAAGGTAGAAAGCTTTCTAACTAATCTAACTTATTTAGTCAATAGAGTATTGACCTTTTAGTGGGAAGAATACAATTGCTTTACACGGCTAATACCTTAGTACATTTGAACTAATACTGTTTCATTATAGAACTAATACCAAAACAGAAAATCTAATAAAAGGATTTATTAGATGTTATTACCCCTCCTCAAAATGTGAATGAATGTTGATCATTCCCATTTTGTACTTGAAACTCTGAAAAGGTGTTGGGGACAATGGTTTTGTCATGATGTCTGCAAGGTTAGCTTCTGTTGGGACTTGTATGATCTTGATGAGTCCCTCTTTGATCTTTTCTTTGGTGTAGTGAAAATCAATTTGGATATGCTTTGTTTTCTCATGCAAAACTGGATTGTGAGCTATAGAGAATGCAGCCTTGCTGTCAGTGTACAAGATAGCAGGTTGTGGATGACTGATCTGTAAGTCTTGAAGGATGAACTTTATCCATTGAAGTTCTGTAGATGTGTATCCCATGGCCCTGTACTCAGCTTCTGCAGAGCTTTTGTTGACTGTTGTCTGCTTCTTTGATTTCCATGATATTAGGGAATTGCCCAAGTAAATGGTGTATCCTGTAACACTTCTTCTGGTCCGAGGACACCTTGCCCAATCGATCACAGAAGCCATGTAGCTTGAAATCATTGTTAGTGGGATAAAACAAACCTAAATCAGGTGTGGCCTTGATGTATCTTAATAACTTGTGTGCTGCTGATAAATGAATCTCCATGGGATTACTCATAAATTGGGTTAGTGTTTGTATTGAATAAGCAAGGTTAGGTCTAGTTATGGTTAGATAAAGCATCTTACCAACAAGACTTCTGTATGCAGCTGGATCCTTCAATGGAGTACTATCAGTGGGATTGAAAATCTGGTTTTCATCCATTGGGGTAGAACAAGGTCTACTTCCCAAGTATCCAACAATATTTAATAAATTGAAGGCATACTTCCTTTGACACAATTGTAAGCCATCATTATTTCTAGCAACTTCAATACCTAGAATGTATTTTAAAACACCCAAATCTTTGATTGTGAATTGTGTGTGTAAGTGATCTTTTACAGATTGTATCTCCAGCATACTATTTCCATAAATTATCATATCATCAACATAGCACAATATTGCAGTAAAAGAAGAACCAGACTATTTAGTGAACAAAGAGGAATCAACTTTAGACTAAGTGTAACCAATTGTGCAAAGAGATTCAGAAAGTTTGTTAAACCATTGTCTAGAAGCCTGTTTTAAACTATAAATGCTTCTATTTAGCTTGCATACTCTCTTATCACCTTCTTTACAAAAACCAGGAGGAGGTAACATGTAAACTTCCTCAGCTAAATCTCCATGCAAAAAGGCATTATTAACATCACACTGATGAATCAACCATTTATTAGCAACAACCACATATAATAAAATTCTTACTGAAGTGATCTTAGCTACAGGTGAGAATGTATCAAAATAGTCCACACCTTCTTGTTGTGTGTAACCTTTTGCTAACAATCTTGCTTTGTATCTTTCTACAGTTCCATCAGATTTATGTTTAATCTTATACACCCACTTACAACCTATACAATGCTTTCCAACAGGTAAATCAACCAAAGTCCAAGTATTTGTTCTTTGCAAAGCAGCAATTTCAGAATTCATAACTTGAACCCAGTTTTTATCATCTTTTGCTTGTTTATAAGTTTTAGGCTCAGTGAGTTCAGATATAGCAGCAGTGAAACATTTATGTTTATCAGACAATCTAGAAGTTGATAAAAATCATATATAGGATATCTCACTGACATATTAGTAGATTTATCACCATGATCCAAAGAAGAAAGAAAATTGGTCTTATAAACATCTAGATAAGAATGAGTATTCCTAGATCTAGAAGATATTTTGACCTCATTATCAACATGGTCATGAGCAGCAGTAGTAATAGAATCAGTACCTGGATTTGAGACAATGTGTTCTACAATTTCATCTTGCAAGGCCTGATGATTGATATCTTCTGTATTTTGACTATTCTGGTGTAAAGTATGTTGTAAAACACCAGTGTCATCTAGAACCAACTCATCATGTAGAAACTGAGAGTGCTCAGAAAGATGGTCAGAAAAAAACAATTTATCAATACTTTCAGAAGTACATTGTGTAGAAAAAGGATAGAGATTTTCATGAAATCTCACATCTCTTGAGACAAACACCATACCAGTAGATAGATCCAACAATTTATATCCTTTTGTGCCAAAAGGATAACCAATCAAAACACACTTAATAGCTCTTGGTTGAAATTTATGTCTGTTTGCACTAATAGTACTAGCAAAACACAAGCAACCAAAACATCTTAAATAAGTAAGATCAGGAATCTTATCATACAACATCTCAAAAGGTGTTTTATGTCTTAAAACTGTAGAGGGAGTTCTGTTAATCAAATGAGCTGCTGTTTGAATACAGTGAGACCAATATTTCAAAGGCAAAGAAGACTGAAATAACAAAGCTCTTGCTACTTGCAAAATATGTTGATGTTTTCTTTCTACAACACCATTCCGTTGAGGTGTCTCAACACAAGATGTTTGATGAAGTATCCCATTTTTATGATAAAAATCAGAAAGTATAAACTCAGTTCCATTATCACTCCTCAAACATTTTATTTTGACATCAAACTGAGTGAATACCATATTGTAAAAATTCTCAAGAGACATTCTCACATCAGACTTATTCTTAAGTAAATAGATCAATGTGCATCTAGAATAATCATCAACAATAGTGAGAAAATAGTTATAACCATCCTGAGATTTAATTGAAAACGGCCCCCATACATCACAATGTATTAATTCAAAAGCACAAGAATAAGTAGAAACTCTAAGAGGAAAAAAAAGCCTCTTTTGTTTTGCCAATGGACAGATATCACAAATTTTATTCATATCATCAGCATGAGTCTTTACATGAATATGTTTCAGAAAAGCAAAATTCTTAGGAGCTATGTGTCCTAATCTAGCATGCCACACATTGTAACTAACATCAGAATCAACAGTACTAGCAACATTAGCACTTTTATCACATTTCATCAGATATAAGCCACCCTTTTGCTCAGCAATATCAATCACCATCTTGGTGTTGTTCTCCTGTAAAGCACAATGAGAATCACCAAACACAACATTCACATTTGAATATCTTATTAAATGTGAGATAGATAATAAATTGAATGAGAAATCAGGCACAAACAAGACATTATACAATGTAATATGATCATTTAGTTTGATATTACCAATGTAAGAAGAAACACTAAATGATTATTTGGCAAATTGATTTTGATATTGGATGGAGCAGGGGTACTAGTGAAAAGAGACATATCACAACACATATGATCAGAGTCCTTGTATCCAATATCCAAGTATCATTCACAGAACTAACATGAAAAGAGGAATGCAAACCTGAATCCTGTTGATGATTCACAAAAGCTCCAGCAGACATCTGACCAAGTTGTTGACATGTCTTAGGAACTTGAGGTGTTTGAACAAAGGCCCCTGCTGCTGAATGAGAGTCTCCAGACTTTTGAAGCTTGGTGAATAGAAAGAATTGCTCAAAAAAATCTTGATTGAACAAAGGATTGGTGGCCATTGAATCTTCTTTGGTTTTCTCAGTAGCAGAATAGTCACTCACAGTTTTATGAGCAGATGTATCAGATTTATGAGGTTTGGTAATCTTGGACCCTTTCCAACTAGGAGGAAAACCTATAAGCTGATAACACATGTCTATAGTATGACCAGGTTGTTGGGATTATACTGGAAAGTATGTTTTTTACTTTGTATAATCGAAACTGAATTTTCAGACTTATTTACTGAAATAAATTGTTTATCATCGATGCTTTAAATATTATTGAATGTTACATATATTTATTTGCATAAACTGCTCAATAAGTCGTCGTGTTACATTTTAGTTAATTTAGTGATACGGATCACGTAAGATTAAATTAACATCCGCTTGTAATCGAAAGTACGTTATTCACGACCGGATGGAAATGAACAACCCATCGTGAAAGGTTGAAGTGTAAGGCTCAGATTGACTTGTCTTGACCAAGATATTACACTAGTGCATGACTGATGCACTAAATAGGACCTACAGGAGGATAAATTCTTCAGAACTGAACAAGGAAGAATTAGACCTCAGTGGTTCGTTATTTCTTAATCTTTGTCCCTTAAATAGGATCACGTGGGATTGATAACTATTGCTTTGACTTATCATGGGTAGCGAATCAGAGAGATTCAATACTTTCTATCTTGGGCAATATTATTAGTCACATGTGATTGCTAAGATTTAATACGAAGAATCGTGTGCAAAGCACGCTTTGTTCGATTTGCCCCTTTGGGAGGTTCATAAGCTTTATCATACCAAATCTTGCAAGTGGAATTAGTTTCCGGTATGGATAATAATGTTGAACCGTTCCTTGACTAAGGATATAAGATATTAATTAATGGAAAGCTATTTCAGTGGCTTGAATTAATTAATGGGCTAGATAATCTTAATTCTCCTAAAGGCCCCCTGAGTAGCCCAACATATAGTCCATTAACTGAAAAGGTGATTAAAATAAAATAAATATTGTTGCTTATTTTTCCTATAAAATTTCAAAAATTATAGATATAGTTGGGAGAAATATTTTCTATGAATTTTGTTATGGAATGAAGATATGTATTCTTGGAATACAAGATTATCTCATTAAATTCAAGAAATCTCCCACTTGGTTATCTATATAGTGGTTTTCGAAAATTTGAAGATATAGGGCAAGAAAGATTTTCTTGATTTTCTTGAAAAGATATTATGGAAGATATGTATTTCTTGAAATACAAGAATATCTCATAAATTCAAGAAGATCCAAATCTTGGTTTCTTGCAAGGCTATATTTTCGAAAATTCGATACTTGTAGAGTGGGTGGGATTTTTGTGGAATATTATAATTATGGGAAAAAGAATATAGGAGATATATTCAAAATTTCTTGGAGATCAAGAAAAGATTTTCCCATATTGTTTTTGGCCACAATTTTCGTCCACCCCAGTATCTATAAATAAGGGATGATTCTTTCATTCCCAAGTACAATTCCATGTGCTGAAAAAATTAGTAAATCCACAAAGATGGTGCAACATATTTATTTTCCTTTTGTTAAATCGTTCACAAGAATCCTTCCACCGGATAGTCGAACGAGGATTAAGGGAATACTTGGGAAGTCCTTACGGTTAGTCTAATCAGCCATACCGTTGTCATCCCAAGAGGTACGTTCACGTAAACTCGTAGAATTCCGCATGCGTAGGTTTTACGTGAATTATTATATGCATGATATGTTGTTGGATTATTATTTGAATTAATATAGGATTAATTCATGCTAGTAATAATTAAAGAATTAAATTTGTATTTAAATATTCACCCCGAATAGATCTGTGCAACTTATTCCCCAACACAGGTAACTCACAATGGGAACATTTTAAAGGTCTCTTTCTATCCTTAAAATTCTTGAACCCCTGCCTAGCTAACATGGCTACAGAGTCAGGTTGAACTGAAGTAGGAACAAAAATAAGAGTCCTCTGACTCTCTTCTTGCAATAACAAGGAATATATCTTTGCCAAAGAAGGCAAAGGGGATTGTAACAGAATCTGGCTCCTAATAGCCGCATAAGAATCATCTAGACCTATCATAAACTTCATAACCACATCTCTTTCTTGTGTTTTAGCCACTAACTGAGGGAGATCACAAGAACAATTTGCCCCACAAGTACACTTCAAGATAGGCCTATAACTCAGATATTCATCCTACAAACTCTTAAAGTGATTAAAGTAAACAACCAACGAATTAGAACCTTTAGAAATACAGGCTAAAGACTTCTCTAAATAATAAACCCGAGTTCCATCTGATTTGGCATACCTCGTGTGGAGCTCATCCCACACTTCTCGAGAAGATGTAAAGAACTCCAATGTGCGTTTGATATCGGGGCTGATGGAGTTCAAAATCCAGTTGAGAACCAAATCATTGGAGCGCACCCAAGCATGATATATCGCGGCATCACCATCGGCCGAAGGCGGGACTAAAGAACCGTCAATCAGCGGGAATTTGTTCTTGACTCTGAGAGCCTGTTTGATGGAATGACTCCAGGAGACAAAATTGACGTCGTTTAGGGCTTCAAGAACAATTGAAACAACCAGATTGTCTTGTGGGTGTAGAATCAGCGGGGAAAAAGAATTCAAAGCTGGATTGAGAGAAAGAGGATCAATTGCCATTATTAATCGAACGAAGAAATCCCAAAATATCACAAATTAGGGAAAAACGAAGAAGATTCACGGAAGAATCGCAACAAGAATGAAAAAAACGATTCGCGTAAACCGCAAAATCGCGAAGATTCACAAAGGAATCGAAACAAGAAATCACAAATTGATTCAAGAGAAATCAATATCGAGAACACAGCGGAAAAAAAGGAAATCAAAACCCTAGCGTCACCAAATCCATGGATTCGTAAACTGATACCATAATGAAATAAGAAGGATTCATTGAATGAGAAAGAAAGTACAAATTGTATTTGATGAATATGTGGAATTGAAAAGTGAATTACAAGAGGGAAAATCTTCTATTTAATTGAAGGTAGAAGGCTTTCTAACTAATTTAACTAATCTAACTAACTTAGTCAATAGTGTTGGGAAATTAGGGGTGCTTGGATCTATTCGAGATGATTTTAAATACATATTTAAATTAATCAATTAATTACTAACATGAATTAATCCTAAATCAATCCAACATAATAATTAATAAACGAATAAACAACATGCTTACACGTAATCCACGTAAAGCCTAAGCATGCGGAATCTAGGAGTTACGAGATTACTAACCTCTTGTAGAGACGACGGATGAGACAACGGATCAACCCAAAGAGCCTTCCCAAATATGTCCCAAGTCCACGAACGCAATCCGGTGGGAGGATTCTCACGAACGATTTTAACAAGAGGAAAACCAAAAATATTTTGCCACCACCTTTATGGATTTCTAATATTTCCAACACATGGAATTGCTGTTTCACAATTTAAGTTTTCGAAAAAAATACAGTTTATCAACGTTTCAAAAATATTTGATATTTTTGTCGACGCTGATATTTTTCCGAAAAATTAACTTCTGTGTTGTCTAGGAGATGAAAAATTCATCTCCTATTTATAATAAGGTGGGGACGAAAATTTAGGTCAATTTGGGTGATTGGGAAATTTATTTGCTTCTTCTCCAAGAAACAATCTTAAATATATCCAATATATTCTATTTCCCTAAATATCTCCCAACAAAATTTTATCCTCCTTATTGTTATGAAATTTTCTAAAAATCTCTTAATAAATAAACAAGTGGGAGATTTCTTGAATTTAATGAGATAATCTTGTATTCCAAGAATACTTATCTTCATTCCATAACAAAATTCAAAGAAAATCTTTCTCCCTCTTTTATTTATTATTTTCGAAAAAAAATTGAAATATTAGGCAAGAATATTTTCTTCTCTCTTTCATTAATTGGACTTTATTTTGGGCTATTTGAGGGGCCTTTAGGAGAATTAAGATTGGACCTCCAATGGACTAGGATACTATAATATTGGGCCAGATATTATTCAAAGTCCATTAATATTAATTTATTCCACTATAAAATTAATATTGAACTATCCATCTTAATCCATATTACGACTTTACTATAATATGGCTCCCGATCATTATTTCCAGTGTTTAAGATTATTTTAGTCCATTAATTAATTAAGCCATTGAACAAGCTTTATATTAATTAATATTTTTATCCTTGGAATAAAGACAGCTCAACATTATTATCCATACCGGAAATAAATTTCCACTTGCAAGATTTGGTATGATAAAGGTTCTGAGCCCACCAAGGGGACAAATCAAACAAGACGTACTTGCACACGATTCTCCATATTAAATGTCAGCAATCGTCATGTAATTAATAATATTACCCAAGATATAAGGTATCGAATCGCAATAACTCTCTTCCTATCATAAGTCAAAGCAATAGTTATTAATTTCACACGATCATATTTAAGGGACGAAGACTAAGAAACAACACACCACTGAGGTCTAATTCTTGTATATTCAGTACCGAAGAATTTATCCTCTTGTAGGTCCTATTCAGCGCATCCAAATGCACTAGTATAATCTCTTGGTCAAGACAAGTCAATCCGAGTCTTATACATCAACCTTTCATGATGGTTTGTTCATTTTCATCTAGGTTGTGAATTTGTACTTAATTACGAGGAGCTGCTAATTCGATTTTCTGTGATCTGGTATCACCAAATTAACTACAACGTAATACGTACTGAATTTATTGAACGGGTTTACAATAAATATATATATATAACATTCATTCATATTTAAATGCAACAGTGCATAATAATTTATTTCAGTAAATAAATGAGAAAAACTCAGTTTGGTTATACAAAGTAAAAGCATACTTTTCAGTATAACCCCAACAATCTCCCACTTATACTCAAAGTCTGCTTTTAAGTATACTATAACATGTCTCGTATTCTATGTGACATCTAATGTCACCCTACACGAACCTAATAATTTCTCTCACTTATACTCAAAGTAGATTGGCAATGCTCTTGACACCCATCCATTTCACATGTCTCTCGAATGTTAACAGAGGCAGACTCTTTGTGAATAGATCAGCTAGGTGTCTTCCGACGCGATCTTTGCCACCTCTATATTTCCTCTCTTAATGATTTCTTGTATAAGATGGTATTTTCTTTCAATGTGTTTACTGGTCTTGTGGGCTCTCGATTCTCTTAAATTTGCAACTGCTCCGGCATTATCACAGAAAACTGTGATGGTGCTGGGCAAATTCAGAACAATCGTCCAAGTCCACTAGGAAGTTCTTGAGCCTCGCCGCTTATTTCAATGCTTCACAAGCAGTTACATATTCGGCTTCCATGGTAGAATCGGCGATGCATTTCTGCTTAACGCTTCTCCATGTTACAGCTCCTTTCCCCATGCATAACACATTACCCGAGGTAGACTTTCTGGAGTCTATGTCTGATTGAAAATCCGAGCCCATGTAACCGATGGGGATTAGACTGTCTGACTGGTAAACTAACATTCTGTCCCGTGTCCTCTTCAGATACTTCAGAATGTCCTTTACCGCAGTCCAATGCGCTTTCCCCTGGTTGCTTTGATATCTAGCTACCATGCCTACGGTGAAGCAGATATCCGGTCTCGTGCACAGCATTGCGTACATGAGGCTTCCTACAGACGAAGCATAAGGGATGTCTTTCATGTCATCTATCTCATTCTGTGTTTTGGGACACATTTCCTTGGATAGATGAATTCCATGTCTATAGGGCACAAATCCTTTATTGGAATCTTGCATGCTGAAGCATTTCAAAACAGTGTCTATATAATAGGCTTGTGAAAGCCCGATCATTATTTTCTTGTGATCTCGAGCGATCTTGATCCCTAGGACGTGACCGTTGCATGACTGATGCACTGAATAGGACCTACAGGAGGACAAATTCTTCAGAACTGAATAAGGAAGAATTAGACCTCAGTGGTTCGTTATTTCTTAATCTTCGTTCCTTAAATAGGATCATGTGTGATTGGTAACTATTGCTTTGACTTATCATGGGTAGAGAATCAACGAGATTCAATATTTTTTCTCTTGGACAATATTATTAGTCACATGTGATTGCTAAGTTTTAATACGAAGAATCGTGTGCAAGTACGCTTGTTTGATTTGCCCCCTTGGGAGGTTCATAAGCTTTATCATATCAAATCTTGCAAGTGGAATTAGTTTCCGGTATGGATAATAATGTTGAACCTTTCCTTGACCAAGGATATAAGATATTAATTAATGGAAAGCTATTTAAGTGGCTTGAATTAATTAATGTGATAGATAATCTTAAACATGGGAAGTAATAACCGGGAGCCATATTGACTGTAATATGGGTTAAGATGGATAGTGCAATATTAATTATGTAGTGGGATTAATTAATAATTATGGGCTTGAATAATATTGTGGCTTAATATTAGATATTCAAAGTCCATTAGAAGGTCCAATCTTAATTCTCCTAAAGGCCCCCTAAGTAGCCCAACATATAGTCCAATAACTGAAAAATGTGTTTAAAATAAAATAAATATTGTTGCCTATTTTTCCTAGTAATTTTCGAAAATTATGGATAAGAGGGGAAAAAGATTTTCTTTGAATTTTGTTATGGAATGAAGATATGTATTCTTGGAATACAAGATTATCTCATTAAATTCAAGAAATCTCCCACTTGGTTATTCATGATAGAAATTTTGAAATATTTGAAATATAGAGGGCAAGAATGATTTTCTTGATTTTCTTGAAAATATATTATGGAAGATATGTATTTCTTGAAATACAAGAATATCTCATAAATTCAAGAAGATCCAAATCTTGGAATCTTGCCTCATATTTTCGAAATTAACCATAACATGAGTAAGTGGGATTTTGTGGAATATTATAATTATGGGAAAAAAGAATATAGGAGATATATTCAAGATTTCTTGGAGATCGAGAAAAGATTTTGCCACATTATTTTGCCCTAAAATTCGACCACTTCTACTCTATAAATAGGGGATGATTCTTTCATTCCCAAGTACAATTCCATGTGCTGGAAAAATTAGTAAATCCACAAAGGTGGTGCAACATAATTTATTTTTCCTTTTTGTTAATTGTTCACAAGCGTCCTTCCACCGGATAGTCGAACAAGGGCTAAGGGAATACTTGGGAAGTTCTTTTGGTTAGTCTAATCAGCCACACCGTTGTCATCCCAAGAGGTACGTTCACGTAAACTCGTAGAATTCTGCATGCGTAGGTTTTACATGAATTATTATATGCATGATATGTTGTTGGATTATTATTTGAATTAATATAGGATTAATTCATGCTAGTAATAATTATAAGAATTAAATTTGTATTTAAATATTCACCCCGAATAGATCTGTGCAACTTATTCCCCAACAATCGCATCGAGCCACGGTTTTGCTCTCGATTTTTTAAATTGTAATTTAATTCGTTGACATTAAATTTGAAATTGGATAGTAGAATTGCTAGATCTGTTTTGCAGGTATCCAATTGTCATGGAATTTAATGTGTTTATTTATGCATGCATATAAATTGTGGTTTTTAATTCGATTCGTTCGGATTCGTTTTGCCTCGTGAGAAAATCCACGAGTAGATTAGGATTTGTTTGATTTGATCAATGTAATAGATTAGTCTAGATCTAGGTTTATTTATTTTTTTGTAAATAAATTATAACCGGATCAAAAACGAGGACGGAGATGGAGAATTAAAGGACAAAATCCGTAACCCAAGTTAGGCCAGCCAGCGGGCGTAAACGGAGGTACGGTGCCGACGCGACGCTACAAGAAGCACGCAGTGGCGCGGGGAGGCCGAGGGCCGAGCGCCGCAGCTCAGGATCCGCCGAAGCGCGACGGATCCGCTTAGGGACGACGCGACAAATCGCGCGGGCAGCGGATGGAGGATGGAGGAGGATGCACGCGACGGACGCGTCGGGGTTGCCGAAAGTACCGCAGAAAAGGCGGCAGTATTCGGGCGAATTATTGTCGAATGAAGATCGGGATTATCTGCGTCGCCGCCGAGGAGTCACGGACCTCGAGGCGCGCATGGTGACGACTCTGCCGAGCCGAGGGTCGTTGAGGGTGAACATCGCCAAGTGGCGGCCGGATCGCGGGCGTGCATCCCGATCATGAAATTTTGCCATGGGCATTTTTGAGATTGAGTATCTTTTTCGAGACGATCGAAAGGGGAGAAATTCAAGACGGTGTTTTTTCATGATCAAGCCAAGAAAAATCAAACCATGACAATTGGATAATTTGTGTCCAATATGTTTATTTTTCTGATTTGCTTGATTTATTTTGTGATATCTTATGCTTTATTTAATTTGTTTAAATGTGTTTGCATGAGAGTTGCCCAATGAAAAATCTCACCTTCAAAAATTACTAAGTATGTTTAAATAATTAATTGACAATTTTATTCCGGATAATAAAATTGAATTAATTTTGACCTCCATGATTTATTTATTTGTGAATTCTTTTGGAGAAATTCCCCCCACGGGACGGTCAAAAGATAGCTTTCACATGAATGAATTCCAAATGGATGATTGTGGGTTATTACTAGTGGCGACGATGACCCTCCCCACGAGGCTCGTTCAATACAAAATAATAATCCTGTATTTAATCATGGTTATTACTTAGGTATAAAATTGATATCATATACTTCCCGAAGTCCCCGTCAATTTTATATTGGTCAAGTCAGGAGCCAACTATTAATCTGGATATCAAAGGTTTGTAACTGTTCTTGTTTGTAACCTGCTTAAATGTGTTTAAATAATGACCCACCCCACATGGCTTATTTAAACTATTTTGAGATGTTGGCTGATGCATGTTCATATTTTTTTTGAGATTTTAATATGATGCATGTGATCAAACCTTGTGATATATTTGTGCTTATGCATATTATTGTTTATTTCAGTTCATCATGTCGCAACTTTCTAATTCACTATCGAATATACTTAAAGATAATTTGCTTACTGGTGAAAACTATTTTGATTGGAAATACAAACTAAAACCTGTCCTAACCGCATCATCTTCCAAATGGGTACTTGATACACCAAAACCCGAAAAACCAACTAAGGACATCGGAATATGGGATGAGATGATTTATGGTGAATGGGAGCTGGCAAATGAATTGATGAAGGAAACAATTAAGCACATCCGCCGACACGTTGAGACACCTTCATCAAGAATATGAGTCAGCTGCAGACGTCTTAAAGAATCTCGAAGCGATGTTCGCACATCAGACCCATATGGCAATCCAAAGTGTGAAGCAAGAAATTGCTTAATTAAAAATGGAAAAAGGGACGGCTGCAACGCAGCACGTCCTTAGGATTATGGTACTATTTGAGGAACTTGAGATCCTCGGCGAAAAATGTGATTTCAAAACTAAGATTGATTTAATTCTCCAATCCTTACCAAAGAGCTATAATCACCACTATCTTGAGTATCTAATGGAAGATCTAGATTTTACAATGGATGATCTTGTAAATGCTCTAACTTTGGTTGAAAAGGAAAGGGAGCGCGAGGAAAAGAACTTGGAAAAATAGAAATCTTCTTTTCATCCTAGATCAAGTGGTGATAAGGATGATGAAAAGAGAAGAAGGTTAAACCAAGAAGACTCAACATCAAATAAAAGCATGGGATCAAGCATGAGAAAAACTTTGGAAAACGGGAGAGTAGGACACTCGAGGTCAGCCTGTTCTGATCCCAAAAGGAAAGGAAAGAAAGGTAATTCTCACGCACTAGTTGTTGAAACTTGTTTAGCGGGCGTATGCCTTCCATTTATGGGTGGTGGATCACGGGATCCATCGATCATGTTTGTTTCACATTCTGAGGGTTCAAAGCGGACCGGCAACTTAGTGGGAGTGAGGTCCTCATCACACTGGGCGATGCTACGAGAGTGGCAGCTGAAGCAATGGGAGAAGTGCACCTGTTTTTTGAAGTTAGAGTTTTAATTTTAAGAGATGTTCTTTATGTTCCGAATTTTAGAAAGAATTTGATTTCAGTTTCTAAACTTTTTTATGATGGATATTCGGTTACTTTTAATAAAGTTGTTACCATTTCTCTTTTTGATAAATTTATCTCATCATGGAACGTTGACGAATAATCTCTATACAATTAATCGTGCACACCACTCACGAAATGCATCCTATAACACATCAATCAAGCTTTAGAGAAAAGAAAATGTTCATCGACGTGAACGAGACACTTCTTTGGCATCTAAGATTGGGTCATATAAATCCAAAGAGGATCCAAAGGTTGGTGAAAGACGGTTCACTAGAGTTTCTCCAAGTTGAACCACTTCCAGCCTGCGAATCGTGTTTGGAGGGTAAAATGACTAAGAGGGCATTTGGAGCCAAGGGGAATAGAGCCAAAGAAGTGTTAGAGATAGTTCACACAGATGTATGTGGTCCAATGTCAACCAAAGCAAGAGGAGGTTATGAGTATTTTGTCACTTTTATTGATGATTACTCAAGGTACGGTTATATTTTTCCTTATGAAGCATAAATCGAGACCTTTGAGAAATTCAAAGAATTTAAGGCTCAAGCGAGAGAATCATAGGGAAAAAACGTATCAAGTCTCTACGATCCGATCGTGGAGGTGGATACCTCAAATGATGAGTTTTGAACTACTTATCGATGAAGGGATTGCATCCCATTTCCATCGCACGAAACCCTCAACAAAACGGGATTGCAGAGCGAAGAAACATAACTCTTTTGGAAATGGTTAGATCTATGATGAGTTATCGCGGATCTTCCCAAGTCGCTCGGGGTCATGCCTTGAAACAAAGAAATTACATTCTGAACTTGGTGCCATCCAAATCGGTTCCCAAAACTCCCAAAGAATTGTGGACCGGGAAAGCCTAGTATGAGACACATGAGAATTTGGGGGTGTCCGGCCTACGTGTTGGACAAGGAAGCCGATAAATTGGATCCTCGATCAGAATTAAGGTTGTTTGTAGGATACCCCGAGGGAATAAAGGTGTGTATGTTCTATGGTCCTCAAGATCAAAAGGTGGTCATCGCCCCACTTTAGATTTTTGAAAGAAGACTATATGAACGAAAGAAAACTCAGAAGTGAGATTACCTTAAATGAGCTAAGAGGGCAAACCTCAATGCCAACTGTACTAGATGATATACCAAACGACACACTTTCACAATTGAAACCTCGTCGTAGTGGGAGGGTTGTAAGACAGCCAGAGAGATTCATGGGAATAGGAGAGTCCTCGAACTTGATTCCCGGACAAGACGAATCAGACCCATGGACATATGACGAGGCACTCCAAGACAAGGATGCAGATTCTTGGCAAATAGCAATGAAAGCCGAAATGGGTTCTATGTTTCATAACAGAGTGTGGGAGCTAGTCGAACCACTTAATGGGGTCAAACCCATTGGTTGCAAGTGGGTGTACAAGAGAAAAAGAGGACCGGACGGGAAGGTTGAAACCTTTAAAGCAAGACTAGTGGCGAAAGGTTATACTCAGAAAGAAGGGATCGATTATGAGGAAACTTTTTCGCCCGTAGCCATGCTTAAGTCCATCCGCGTTCTCTTATCGATTCTTTTCAAGATTTCGACTTTGAAATCTAGCAAATGGATGTCAAGACAGCTTTCCTTAACGGAAGTCTTGATGAAGAGATCTATATGCAACAACCCCAAGGCTTCATTGAAAAAAGCCAAGATCACCTAGTTTGTAAGCTCATGAAGTCCATTTACGGACTCAAACAGGCATCCAGAGCTTGGAACCAATGTTTTGATCATGTTATAAAGTCTTATGGGTTCGATCAAAATGAGTTTGAAAGTTGTGTGTATAAAAAGTGTGTCGGAACTGCATTGGTATTCTTAGTACTATACGTAGATGACATTCTGATCATCGGTAATGATGTAAAGGTGTTATCAGACGTAAGGGCATGGCTTTCAAAACAGTTTGATATGAAAGACTTAGGGGAGGCCGGACACATCCTTGGGATCAAGATCACTCGAGATCGCAAGAAAATGATGATAGGCTTATCGCAAGCTTCATACATGTACCTTTGCCTTGAAACGATTCAAAGATGCAAGATTCCAAGAAAGGCTTCGTACCTTTCATACATGGAATCCATCTATCCAAGAAAATGTCCCCTAAGACGCAAAATGAGATAGATGACATGAAAGGCATTCCTTATGCTTCTACCAGCCTGGAAGCCTTATGTATGTAATCTTTGTGTCTGAGACCGGATATCCGCTTTATGTCGTAGGCATGGTGGCAAGATATCAAAGTAACCCGGGGGAAAGAGAATTGAATGCCAGCTTAAAAACATTAAAGTATCCGAAAAGAACTTCGGGATAGAATGTTGGTTTATCGGTCGATAGTCCAATCCCCATCGGCTACACGGACTCGGATTTCCAATCAGACATAGATTCCAAAAAATCTACCTCGGGTAGTGTGTTTTTGCATGGGGAGGAGCCGTGACATGGAGAAGCGTCAAAAGCGAAATGCGTCGCAGATTCTACCATGGAAGCCGAATATGTAGTCATTTATAGGCAAATGAAAAAGCGGTTTGACTCAAGAACTTCCTAGTGGACTTAGATGTGGTTTCGAATTTGCCCAAGTAGAATCATCGCTTATTGTGACAATGCGAGCAGTTTGCAAATTCAAGGAACCAAGAGCCCACAAAAAGCCGCCAAAACACATTGAAAGGAAATACCATCTTATAAAAGATATCGTTAAGAGAGGAGATATAGATGTGGCAAAGATAGCGTTTGAGGACAACCTAGCAGATCCATTCACAAAGAGTCTGCCTCTTAATACATTCGAGAGACATGTGGAAGGAATGGGTGTCAAGACCATTGCCAATCTGCTTTGAGTATAAGTGGGAGAAATTATTAGGTCGTGTAGGTGACATTAGATGTCACGGACTACACGAGACATGTTGTAGTATACTTAAAAGCAGACTTTGAGTATAAGTGGGAGATTGTTGGGATTATACTAGAAAGTATGCTTTTTACTTTGTATAATCAAAACTGAATTTCGGACTTATTTACTGAAATAAATTGTTTATCACTGATGCTTTAAATATTATCGAATGTTACATATATTTACTGCATAACTGTTCAATAAGTCGTACGTGTTACATTATAGTTAATTTAGTGATACCAGATCACAGAAGATTAAATTAACAGTCCCTTGTAACTAAAAGTACGTCATTTACGACCTAGATGGAAATGAACAACCCATCGTGAAAGGTTGAAGTGTAAGGCTCAGATTGGCTTGTCTTGACCAAGAGATTACACTAGTGCATGACCGATGCAATTGAATAGGACCTCTGAGGAGGACAAATTCTTCGAACTGAATAAGGAAGAATTAGACCTCAGTGGTTCGTTATTTCTTAATCTTCGTTCCTTAAATAGGATCACGTGTGATTGGTAACTATTGCTTTGACTTATCATGGGTAGAGAATCAACGAGATTCAATACTTTTTATCTTGGGCAATATTATTAGTCACATGTGATTGCTAAGATTTAATCTGAAGAATCGGTAATGTGCACGCTTTGTTTGATTTGCCCCCTTGGGAGGTTCATAAGCTTTATCATACCAAATCTTGCAAGTGAAATTAGTTTCTGGTATGGATAATAATGTTGAATCGTTCCTTGACCAAGGATATAAGATATTAATTAATGGAAAGCTATTTCAGTGGCTTGAATTAATTAATGGGCTAGATAATCTTAAACATGGGAAGTAATAACCGGGAGCCATATTGACTGTAATATGGGTTAAGATGGATAGTGCAATATTAATTATGTAGTGGGATTAATTAATATTTATGGGCTTGAATAATATTGTGGCTCAATATTAGATATTCAAAGTCCATTAGAATGTCCAATATTAATTCTCCTAAAGGCCCCTTAAGTAACCCAACATATAGTCCAATAACTGAAAAAGGTGTTTAAAATAAAATAAATATTGTTGCCTATTTTTCCTAGTAATTTTCGAAAATTATGGATAAGAGAGGAGAAAGATTTTCTTTGAATTTTGTTATGGAATGAAGATATGTATTCTTGGAATACAAGATTATCTCATTAAATTCAAGAAATCTCCCACTTGGTTATTCATGATAGAAATTTCGAAATATTTGAAATATAGAGGGCAAGAAAGATTTTCTTGAAAATATATTATGGAAGATATGTATTTCTTGAAATACAAGAATATCTCATAAATTCAAGAAGATCCAAATCTTGGAATCTTGCCTCATATTTTCGAAATTAACCATAACATGAGTAAGTGGGATTTTGTGAAATATTATAATTATGGGAAAAAGAATATAGGAGATATATTCAATATTTCTTGGAGATCAAGAAAATATTTTCCCACATTATTTTGCCCTAAAATTCGACCACTTCTACTCTATAAATAGGGGATGATTCTTTCATTCCCAAGTACAATTCCATGTGCTGGAAAAATTAGTAAATCCACAAAGGTGGTGCAACATAATTTATTTTTCCTTTTTGTTAATTGTTCACAAGTGTCCTTCCACCGGATAGTCGAACAAGGGCTAAGGGAATACTTGAGAAGTTCTTTTGGTTAGTCTAATCAGCCACACTGTTGCCATCCCAAGAGGTACGTTCACGTAAACTCGTAGAATTCCGCATGCGTAGGTTTTACGTGAATTATTATATGCATGATATGTTGTTGGATTATTATTTGAATTAATATAGGATTAATTCATGCTAGTAATAATTATAAGAATTAAATTTGTATTTAAATATTCACCCCGAATAGATCTGTGCAACTTATTCCCCAACATAATATTGATCAAGATAAAAAGTATTGAATCTCGTTGATTCTCTACCCATGATAAGTCAAAGCAATAGTTACCAACCACACGTGATCCTATTTAAGGAACAAAGATTAAGAAATAACGAACCACTGAGGTCTAATTCTTCTTTGTTCAGTTCTGAAGAATTTGTCCTCCTGTAGGTCCTATCCAGTGCATCAGTCATGCACTAGTGTAATTTCTTGGTCAAGACAAGTCAATCCGAGCCTTACACTTCATCCTTTCACGATGGATTGTTCATTTCCATCTAGGTCTTGAATAGTGTACTTTTAGTTACAAGGGATTGTTAATTTAATCTTATGTGATCTGGTATCACTAAATTAACTACAATGTAACACGTACTATTTAATGAACAATTATGCAATAAATATATGTAACATTCAATGATATTTAAAGCATTAGTGATAAACAATTTATTTCAGTAAATAAGTCTGAAATTCAGTTTTGATTATACAAAGTAAAAGCATACTTTCCAGTATAATCCCAACAGTACCCGTTAAGCAAACATGATTAGTGGATCCCGTATCAACTACCCATGAATGAGTAGCATACTCCGCCAAACAAGTTTCAACAACTAATGAGTGAGAATTACCTTTCTTTCCATTCCTTTTGGGTTTGGAACAGGCCGACCTCCAATGTCATTTTTCACCGCAGTTGTAGCACTTCCCCTTATCTGGACTCCTTATTCCACCCTCCTTTTTCACCTTACCTTTGCCCTTGGCAACACTTGAGTTAACTTGGCTTTCATTTTTGGTTTTCTTCTTCTTCTTGCCTTCCTTTGGCCTAGAAGAAGAAGATGGACCAAATGCCGCTAAAGCTTGGTTGCTCTCTCCTAATATCCCTTCGGCCGAAACAAGAGCTTGCAGCAGGTCAAGGTGAACTTCTGATTGTTCATTTGACAATTCAACCTGAACTGCTCAAAGCTTTTGGGCAGGGAATGAAGTATGAAATCGATTTGGGTCTCGATGTCATATTCAGCTCCAAGCACCTCAAGTTTGTTAAGGTGAGTCATCATCTGGAGAACATGATCCCTCACTGGTGTTCCCTCCACCATTTTCATTGAGAGCATATCTCTCATGGTGATTTGGTGAGCTACACCGTTCTGATGTTGAAACATCGCTTTAAGATTGATCATGATGTCTGCAGCGACCTCAACGTTTTGGTGTTGGTGTTGCTACACATCTGACATTGAAGCCAAGATGATACACTTTACCATTTCGTTATAACGCTCCCAGTCAGCATATTCTTTCTTAACCGTTTTCGTAGCCTCGTCTGATGGCTTCTCTGGTTTGGGTGCGTCAAGAATCCACTTGTGCTTTTGTGCAGTTAGGACAATTATAATTTTTCGTTTCCAATCAACATAGTTTCCCAGAAAATTCTATTTACTTTAAGTATAATAACAGTGGATTAAAAGGTTACGACATACTGAACTGAAATAAACATACATTTTGTGTCAATGTCCGGATCAACACAAAGAAAATCACATAATTCGATCACATGATTCATATTAAAATCTCAAAAAAATATGAACATGCATCAGCCAACATCTCAAAATAGATTTAAATGAGCCTCGTGGGACGGTCATCATTTAAATCACATTCAAGCAGGTTACAAACAATTACAGTTACAAACCTATAATTTCAAAAATTAATAGTCGGCTCCCACTTGACCAATATAAAATTGTCAGGGACTTCGGTGAAGTATATGCATATCAATTTTATACCTAAGTAATAACCATGATTAAATACAGAATTACTACTTCGTTTTGAACGAGCCTCAAATGGGAGGTCATCGTAAGCCACTAATACTAATTCACAATCATCCTTTTGGGAATTTATTCATGTGAAAACTATCTTTTGACCGTCCCCGTAGGAATTTTTCTCAAAAGATTTCACAAATAAATAAATCATGGAGGTCAAAATTAATTCGATTCAAAACCAAACTAATTATTAAAATATACCTAGTAATTTTTTAGTTTGAGATTTTTCGTTGAGCAATTCTCATGCAAACACATTTAAACAATTTAAATAAAACGTAAGAAACAAAAACAACAATAAATCAAAAAGCGTAAAAATAAACACACCGGGCACATATTATCCAACCGTCATGGTTTGATTTTCCTTGGCTTGGTCTTTGAAGAAACACCGCCTTGAATTTCTCCCACTCGCTCGCCTCAAAAAAAAATCCGGCTATTTGAATGCCACGCCAAGTAGCTCGCAATGGATGCACGCCAAGATCCGGCCGACCACTGCCGAAAGCAATCACCTATCTTAAGACCTATGCGCTGGGTCTTAGCGGCCTCATACAGCATCGGTCTTTAAATATTAAGATACCAAATTACTTCGCCCTTTTCGCCTACTCGGCCGATCCCACCGTTTCAGATCTTCCCAATATTTCAGTTCGTCTCCACGTACCCGCTGTCAGGCAGCGTTTAAATTGGCACGCTTCGCGTCGTACGATGCACGCCACCCACGATTACGGATCCATTTTAATTCCTCGCTCCCTCTTCGTCTTTGATCGAAGTTACAATTTATTTAACAAAAAATAAATACACCTTAAATCTAGACTAGTCTATTACACTTGAACAAATCAAATAGCCTAATCTACTGCGTGGATTTTCTCACGAAAAAAATAAATCGAACGAGTCGAATTAAAACCATTCATTCATACGCATGAAAATTAAACACATTAAATATCATGACAATTGGATACCTGCAAAACAACTCTAGCAATTCTACAATCCAATTCTCAATTTAATGTCCAACATAATTTAAATAACAATTTAAAAAAAATCGAGCTCAAAACCGAGCTCGATACCCCATATGTTGGGGAATGAGTTGCCTTATTCTATTCGGGGTGAATATTTAAATACAAATTTAATTCATTAATTATTACTAGCATGAATTAATCCTATATTAATTCAAATAATAATTGCAACAACATATCATGCATATAAAAAAGCCACATAAAAACTTACGCAACGCGATTCTACGGGTTTACGTTAACGCACCTCTTGGGATGGCAAAGACTTGATCGGACGGACTAACCAAAAGGACTTCCCAAGTATTCCCTTAGCCCTTGCTCAACTATCCGGTGGAAGGACACTCGTCGAACAATTAACAAAAGGAAAAAATAAACTTTGTTGCACCACCTTTGTGGATTTGCTAATATTTCCAGCACATGGAATTGTACTTGGGAATGAACTAATCATCCCCTATTTATAGGAGATAAGGGGGTCGAAATTCTTGTAGAAAAACAATGTGGGAAAAGACTTTTCTTGGTCACCAAGAAATCTTGAATATATCTTCTATATTCTTTTTCCCATAATTAAAATATTCCACAAAAATCCCACCTCCCCTAAACATGGATTTTTCGAAAATTTTAATGTGCAAGATTCCAAGATTTGGATCTTCTTGAACTTATGAGATATTCTTGTATTTTAAAAATTACATATCTTCCATAATATCTTTTCAAGAAAATCAAGAAAATCTTTCTTGCCCATTATATTTCCTAATTTTCTAAAATTTCAATATAGATAGCCTAGTGGGAGATTTCTTGAATTTAATGAGATAATCTTGTATTCCAAGAATACATATCTTCATTCCATAACAAAATTCAAAGAAAATCTTTCTCCCAACATATCTATAAATTTCGAAATTTTGGTTGGAAAATTAAGCAACAATATTTATTTTATTTTAATCACATTTTTCAGTTATTTGACTATTTGTTGGGCTACTCAGGGGGCCTTTAGGAGAATTAAGATTGGACCTTTTAATGGATCTTGAATATCTAATATTGAGCCACAATATAATTCAAGCCCATAAATATTAATTAATCCCACTACATCATTAATATTGCACTATCCATCTTAACCCATATTACAGTCAATATGGCTCCCGGTCATTATTTCCCGTGTTTAAGATTATCTAGCCCATTAATTAATTCAAGCCACGTAAATAGCTTTCCGTTAATTAATATCTTTTGTCCTTGGTCGAGAACACGTTCAACATTATTATCCATACCGAAAACTAATTCCACTTGCAAGATTTGGTATGATAAAACTTATGAACCTCCCAAGGGCAAATCAAAAAGCAGTGCTTGCACCACGATTCTTCGATTAAATCTTAGCAATCACACGTGACCAATAATATTGCCCAAGATAAAAAGTATTGAATCTCTCCGATTCGCTACCCATGATAAGTCAAAGAATAGTTACCAATCTCACGTGATCCTATTTAAGGGACGAAGATTAAGAAACAACGAACCACCGAGGTCTAATTCTTCCTTGTTGTTTTAGAAGAATTTATCCTCCTCAGAGGTCCTATTCAACAAGATCACCATGCACTAGTGTAATCTCTTGGTCAAGACAAACCAATCCGAGCCTTACACCTCAACCTTTCGCGATGGTTGTTCATTTTCATCTAGGTGTAAGTGAATGGGCGTACTTATAGTTACAATGGATCGTTAATTTAATCTTCCGTGATCCGGTATCACTAAATTAACTACTGATTAACACGTCATTTAATTATTGAACGACTATGCGAAGAAATATATATAACATTCAATCATATTTAAAGCATCAGTGATAAACGATTTATTTCAGTAAATAAGTCTGAAAATTCAGTTTCGATTATACAAAGTAAAAAACATATTTTTCAGTATAATCCCAACAAGTTGTTGGGAAATTAAGGGTGCCTGAATCAATTCAAGATGATTTTAAATACATATTTAAATTAATTAATTAATTACTAATATGAATTAATCCTAAAACAATTCAACATAATAATTAATAAACGAATAAACAACATGCGTACACGTAATCCACGTAAATCCTAAGCATGCGGAATCTAGGAGTTACGAGATTATTAATCTCTTGTAGAGACTACGGATGAGACAACAGATCAACCCAAAGAGTCTTCCCAAATATGTCCCAAGTCCACGAACGTAATCCGGTGGGAGGATTCTCACGAACGATTTTAACAAGAGGAAAACCAAAAATATTTTGCCACCACCTTTATGGATTTCTAATATTTACAACACATAGAATTGTTGATTCACAATTGAAGTTTTTCGAAAAATACAGTTTATCGACGTTTCAAAAATATTTGATATTTTTGTCGACGCTGATATTTTTCGAAAAATCAACTTCTGTGTTGTCTAGGAGATGAAAAATTCATCTCCTATTTATAATAAGGGGGGAAGAAAATTTAGGTCAATTTGGGTGATTGAGAAATTTCCTTGCTTCTTCTCCAAGAAACAATCTTGAATATATCAAATATATTCTATTTTCAAAATCTTCTCCTCCTTATTGTTATGGAATTTTCGAAAAATCTCTTAATAAATAACCAAGTGGGAGATTTCCTGAATTTAATGAGATAATCTTGTATTCCAATAATACTTATCTTCATTCCATAACAAAATTCAAAGAAAATCTTTCTCCCTCTTTTATTTATTATTTTCGAAAAAAAATTAGAATATTAGGCAAGAATATTTTCTTCTCTCTTTCATTAATTGAACTTTATTTTGGGCTATTTGAGGGGCCTTTAGGAGAATTAAGATTGGACCCCCAATGGACTAGGATACTATAATATTTGGCCAAATATTATTCAAAGTCCATTAATATTAATTTATTCCACTATAAAATTAATATTGAACTATCCATCTTAATCCATATTACGACTTTACTATAATATGGCTCCCGGTCATTATTTCCCGTGTTTAAGATTATTTTAGTCCATTAATTAATTAAGTCATTGAACAAGCTTTATATTAATTAATGTTGTGTTCGATATAATAAATCAGGATTAATCGAACATCAAAGAGCGACACGTGTAATATTCGAATATAATAATCACACCCGGTGGATAAGTTACTTTTTGTTCGCCGACTCATCAGAATTGTTCGCTAGCCTATCGAACAAACATAACCAGGTCAGTATCTTCGAACTCAACTCTCCTGAGGAACCCAAGAGCGGCGAACATAAAGTACGACCGAACAGAAGATTAATTTCGACGGTCAATAAAGCTTCTTACTGACAATGTTTATACAAAGATGAATCTAGAAGATGAAATCTGAAACGTGGCGACATCTCTGGAGTTCTTGCATGATCCAGAAAATCCAGCACATGCTTTACCAATCCAGCTCATGCTTAACGAAGTACAAAAATAGAAGGAAAAGGAGAGAAAAGGAGGACGGACCCCGGGAAAAAAGGGAGAAAAAAAGAAAAGAGAGAGAGAGATTGCCTATAGGAAATCCCTGGAGAGGTGAGGAACAAAAAAGAAGAGTGTTCATCCACATATCCAAAAAACCCTAGAACTCATTTACCAATCAGCATCGATTCATCTTCATAAGGTGTATCAGGAACTGTACGTGTAAAGCTCGAAATACTATATCCTGGCTTGGTATGCCCCCAGAGTAGTCATTTTCTTGACGAACTGGGTCAACAAATTCATCTTATTTACCGTTTATTTTACACGTATAAGTTTTGTTTGCGAGTTGTAATCAAATTAGCCACATAATACTCTCGATAAAAAACGACTCGCGACAATTAATATCTTTATTCTTGGAGTAAAGACAGCTCAACATTATTATCCATACCGGAAATAAATTTCCACTTGCAAGATTTGGTATGATAAAGGTTCTGAGTCCACCAAGGGGACAAATCAAACAAGACGTACTTGCACACGATTCTCCATATTAAATGTCAGCAATCGTCATGTAATTAATAATATTGCCCAAGATATAAGGTATCGAATCGCAATGACTCTCTTCCTATCATAAGTCAAAGCAATAGTTATTAATTTCACACGATCTTATTTAAGGGACGGAGATTAAGAAACAACACACCACTGAGGTCTAATTCTTGTATATTCAATACCGAAGAATTTATCCGCATGTAGGTCCTATTCAGCGCATCCAAATGCACTAGTATAATCTCTTGGTCAAGACAAGTCAATCCGAGTTTTATACATCAACCTTTCATGATGGTTTGTTCATTTCCATCTAGGTTGTGAATTTGTACTTAATTACGAGGAGCTGTTAATTCGATCTTCTGTGATCTGGTATCACTAAATTAACTACAACGTAATACGTACTGACTTTATTGAACGGGTTTACAATAAATATATATAACATTCATTCATATATAAATGCAACAGTGATTAATAATTTATTTCAGTAAATAAATGAGAAAAACTCAATTTAGTTATACAAAGTAAAAACATACTTTTCAGTATAACCCCAACAAATAGAGTATTGACCTTTTAGTGGGAAGAATACAATTGTTTTACACGGCTAATACCTCAGTTCATTTGAACTAATACTGTTTCATTATAGAACTAATACCAAAACAGAAAATCTAATAAAAGGATTTATTAGATGTTATTAATATAGTAGTACAGGGAGGTGAAAAAGAGTATAGAATGATTAAATAATAGTACCGTACAATTCAAATATGAGAGAATTTAACTACATTAATTTGAGAATTTAAAATATAAGCAAATTACTCGGAGTAGGTTTCTTGTGCATCGAAGTGCACCGTTCACTCATAGTTTATTTTAAAACCATGCAATTTGTTATACTGAAAGATACAATTTATTTACACTGAATCGTATACTCAATGTAAATAAATTGTATCTTTAAACATAATAAATTGCATAATTTTAAAATGCATAAAAGTCTTTTAACTCGGATGAACATATAAAACAAATTCTTTCCGTACCAGGAACAGTTGTAATGCCCGGTCCACCATGTTGGTTCAACCCAACTTCTATTAATCGCTTGAAACTCATTTTAAGCCATTTTTAGTTCAGCCCATTTTCTTTCAATTTAGGCCCAAATTCAAGCTGTTTGTTCATTTTCTTAGCCCAATCACAAGTGGGTAGGGTAAGAAGTAAGGACTCATTGAGTATTTAAATATTAGAGAAGATTTGCTTGGAACTAATAACCATCTCATTTGATAATAATTATGTAATATGATTATATGACGCATGATATTGTGGAGCTCCGACCCGACTACGTGAGTACCTCTTAGTTTCATTATCAAGTTTCAATAGAAAATTGTCACTTTACTCTACCACTTTTTAAGGTAAAATGTAACAATTTTCAATAAAAATATGTAAAATTTATTTTAGAGTAAAACTATAAAATTTGATAAATTTTATATTAGAAACTTTACCACCGGTCGCACGATGAAATCTCATACAAACTTTAATCTAAATATTAATACCCACATTTGTTTATTTTAGGATTTGTCTCATAACATTTCACATTACATATCTAACATTTTTTTTTTGTAGAAGTAAATAAATAGGGGCCGGGTGGGAGATGGGTTGTCCTAAACGATTTCATTTAATCATTAAGATATTCCACAACACTACTTTTAGTCAGATTTATTGATATAATAAACACATCAGAGTTATTTATCAGCTTGCACAATATAGTTAAATCCCGGCAAAAAAATAAATTAAAAAATCACATGGTCAATAAAATCTGGTTAAATGTTTTAATACCTAAATCCCTTTTTGGACGGCCAAACTTTCAAATTTGCTTGTTTCGAAAAAAAAAAAAAAAAAAAACTTTCAAATTTGCTTCTTTGAATCCACCATTCCGTTTCCACCATCTTTTCGCGGGCTTCTTTGTTGGGCTCTTTGAATAATGCATTAATGCTTGGCCCCCTACATATAGAGGGATTTAATGCATTTTTTAAAATTTATATGGGAATTTTTATTTATTTTTTGACAAAATACAAGGATTTTTTTAATGATTTTACCCTATTTTTACATTTTAATTTTATATTAAAATCTTTATCTTTTCTAGCCTAAGTTTTCTCATTTTTTAAGCGTTTAGTCATGCACTTGGCCGGTATCCGTGGAATTTCAAATTTGTGTGTAGAAGTCGAACGTCTTAAAGTATAGTTGTGCCATTAAATTAAGATTATAAATGAAATAACATGATATGATATCAAGGCGCTATTTGGGTTTTTGCTGGTGAGTGATAATCAAGATTAGTTCCGCAATACATGCACGTTGGTCAATTTCATTAACTAATTAACAAGTCTTGCGTACGTAATGGTGTAGAGAAATAGGAAAGGATAATTAGTCATATTATTAATATCAACATATACAATCAAACATTTTCACACCATTTACTATTTACTGACAGCCTTCCACAGTCTTTTAGAACTTCCGTCAAAATTTGTTTTCTTTGCTTTTCAAGTAAATAATTAATTGCCTAAATATATTTATGAATTATATATACTTAATTTCATCACTCGATTTAATACACAATGTGTGTACAAAATAACATCAAAATGAATATTAATGAATTTGTGACAGAAAATAGAAGGATGGAGATGGGCAATAAATATCCAAGGTGGGCAACAAGGCAATTCTTGAAATATGAAATATGAGGCTATAGCACTATTTATGTGTACAATTTGAATCATTCAAATGGTTTTAAAAAGGAAATTAAAATACACAAAAAAAGAATAGTCACAGCAGCCGTCAATTCCATGCATCACTAAGTCATCTATGCTTAATTAACAAAAACTCGAGCGTTGACCGTCGTTATAATAAGCAACCCAAAATTCCAAATCAAATTAAAACACAACAAACCCCTGTTTTTCACACTGACATGCACAAATGATGTCATCCTACTATCACCTCTTCTTCCTCTCCCTCACATTCCTTCCATCCATAATCTCCGATCTCACCGCCGACCGCGCCGCCCTCCTCCGCCTCCAAACCGCTCTCCGCGGCCGCACCCTCCGCTGGAACACCACCGCCGCTACACCCTGCTTTTGGCGGGGCGTCACATGCGACACCATCACGAACAGAGTAACCGAACTTCGCCTCCCCGGGAGCGGCCTGGGAGGGCCGATCCCGGCGAATTCCGTCGGAAATTTGACTGAACTTCGAGTGCTCAGCCTCCGGGAAAACTCAATTTCCGGCGGAATTCCCTCCGATTTGGCGTCGTGCACGCAGCTGGAGGAAATTCATTTGCAGAGGAACAACTTCTCCGGCGAAATTACGGCGAGTTTCTTCACTTTGACGAATCTAGCACGAGTGAATCTCGCCGGGAACGGCTTCTCCGGGAATCTGCCGTCCGGATTCAACCACCTAACCAATTTGAGAATTCTGTATCTAGAAAACAACAATTTCACCGGATCATTTCCAGACTGGGATAGCCTCAATCAGTTAAGGAATTTTAACGTCTCATTTAACGGCGGACTAACGGGAAATATTCCGTCCACGTTAGCAACTAATTTCCGTTACCAGTCTTTTTTAGGAACCTCTCTAATAGTATGTGGCGGGCCTCTTTCTTCTTGCCCAAGTGATTCTGGCAATAGCCTTTCCGGTGGGGCAATAGCCGGAATCGTAGTGGGATCATTCGTCGTTTTACTCATCCTTGTCGTCGTTTCGTTCGTTTCTTTGAAAACATACCGCAAGCGCAAAATCCACCCCCGTACCGAAAGATCTCCAATGCCACGTTCCCCTGCCAAGCCATTAGAAAATTCATCGATTATCAATTTCCATCAAAATTCATCCACTATTAATTTCCATAAAAATTCACCGATTATTAATTTTCGCCAAAATTCGTCGATTAAGAACCGCGGGAGTGATGGGTTGGTGTTTTTCGGTGAGTACGTGGAGATGTTCACGTTGGAGGAGCTGCTGACGTCAGCGGCGGAGGCGATGGATAAGGGGAAGGGGAGCGTGGGGTCCACGTACAAGGCGTATTTTGAGAGTGGGGTTGAAGTGATTGTGAAGAGGTTGAAGAATGTGTGTGTTTCTGAGCAAGAGTTTATTGCCAAAATTGAGGAGGTGGGGTCGTTGGCTCATGAGAATTTGGAGCCGCTTAGAGGCTATTTTTATGGGAGAAACGAGAAACTTCTTCTATATGAGCCCATGCCTAGAGGGAGCTTATCTCAACTTCTCCATGCTCAAGGTAATTAATTACTCTTTCTCTGATTTTATTTTTTTGCGCTAGTTTTTCCAATTATATTTATAGCATGTGACAGTTGATGATTCTTGGAATTTCTCTACACATAGCATGAAAAACAGAGTGGATCCCCTGTTTAATCTCAGTATGATGTTATTTTTTCATGTGTTCGTGTATTAAAGATAAAAGGGATCCTAATCAGAGTAATGTTGTCTTTGATTGATATGTTATATCTTTCTGGCCTTAAAATTTCCAAGTAAAACTTATTAACGAGGGTTGTTAGCTATCAAAGTAATACATGAAGTAATATTGTTTCCCATACAGAAATATCACGGTTTCAAAAAAATAAATTGATTTTATTTGTTATTTTTTTCAAAACCTATCCTTTCGAGTTTCCTGAACCAAGTTCATACAATTTTTTGTCCAACTGTATAAGTTACCTTTTTTCTCAACTTTGATCTCACAACTTAAACAGGAAACAACAACACCGTATCATGGGAAATCAGGGCAAGAATTAGTCTCGGAACTGCACTTGCAATCGAATATCTCCACTCAAGGAGCAGAACAACCACACACGGCAACATCAAATCATCCAACATCTTCTTCACCGATTACTACAACGCCCGAGTCACCGAGTTTGGCCTAACCCAGCTCGTTTCCCCTGCTTCCAAACTCAACGGCTATAGAGCACCTGAAGTAGTCGATCCGCGCAGAACGTCCCAGAAAGCCGATGTCTACAGCTTCGGAGTTCTCCTTTTGGAAGTTATTACTAGTAAAGATCCAGACAGTGTTCTCTCAGAGGAAGGAACCGAGCTTCGTAATTGGGTGGAATCAGTAGTTCAAGAAAAGGGGATGGTTCAAGTGTTAGATCCTGAATTGGTTAGGTGTGAAAGCGTTGAAGAGGCAATGGTGCAGCTGGTGCACCTTGCTCTTTCTTGCACTTCTCGGATTCCTGAGAGGAGGCCTTCTATGGTGGAAGTTAGACAACGCCTTCAGGAAATTTATGGTTGAATATTTAATTAATGTGTATATACAGTATATCAGATGTATGTTTCTCTATATGATCAGATTCTTTTGTGTAGTAAAATGATTTACAGAGAGAATATTGGGCTCTCTTGCACTTTTGTTTCATTCGTGTGTAAGATTATGGCAACGTCAATTACGTAAGGAGAAAAAATATACTACTATCATGTATATACATGGACAAAATTTAGATAATTCCGTTTCTTGTGTTTTATTTTCAGTTCGCATGTTACGAGTTTCATTGTTGAATATACCCCATATGAAGAAAGATAAAAGAATACTCCAGAATACCCGAAAATTAGATAATTGCGTTTCCTGTATTTTACCACCATGGTCAGGATAAAAGAATACTCCAGCTATTTTGGCAATACCCCCATATGAAGAAAGGTCCTGAAATATTTGAATGAGTAAAATACAATATTTCAGATGACAAATAACTGGAAAATTTTCTATGAACTTTATTTATAGATGATTTATTGTGAATTCCGTTAGCATATACATTACAGTACTCATTAGTCCTATTTTTTATTATCCATTTACTTTAGACACGGAGATTAAGAAAAAATAAGAGTTAATAGTATTAAATGGTATAAAGTGGGTAAAGCGGGCTTGATGGGGAAAATAATAGTATTAAATGGTGTAAAGTGAGTTTGGTGGAGAGAAATAATATTATTAAATAATATTGAATGTTGTTTTATTGTTTTATTTAAAAATGAATAAACAAAATTAGGACGGCTATTTATGGAAAGCGGATAATCAAAATTAGGACGGGGGAGTATAATATAACGATGTAGTGATTTAGAAAGAATTAGATATAAAATTAAATATTTTTTTACTTTAACACTATCTCGTATTTTAAAATGTAGTACTCTCTCTATCCACCAATGTTATGCTTAATTTTACTACCCAACCTTAAAAGTTATTTTATTATTTCAATTACTAATACAAAATTTACTCGCAAAAATGCGTGAAAAGTTAAAGTAGCGTAAGATTGGTTGAGGGAGGCAGTAATATTTTTATATACTAATATAAATTATACCTTGAGAATTAACGCGTAGACCAACAAATTCCATACGATTTTAGTACACGGCCAACTGAAACCCTTTGTTTTCACATTTTGGCCCCGAAAGACCCACCAAATTTCCTTGCACACCCTTTCTTCTTGGAAATTTTCGTATTGCGTACACACCACTTTCATCGATCAAAAATTTCCATTGAATTCTCAGAAGCCTTTGTATTTTTCCGCGCTCTAAGTTATACAAATTTATATACACGTCTCAGCACAATTGGCACTTTATTTGGCTCCAATTTTGTATTTCTTGTTTTGAAATCCAAGAAATTCGTAAAACATATTGCAGTGCAAACGTTAATATAGGAAGGCTTCAATTGATTGGTTGATTCACTGGATTTGAGTTTACACGGTTTCTGTTGCTTGAATCAGAAAGGAAATGGATGAAGTGAGAGATAAAATGAAGGGTTTGATGAAGAAAGTCAACAGCCCCTTCGCATCTTCTTCACCGGGCAAATTCAAGGGCCAAGGAAGAGTATTGGGATCTACCACTCCTTCTTCTTCTTCCCAATCGCAATCATTATCATCATCTTCATCATTATTGTCCAATTCAAAGCCTTCGCCTCAAAAGGTAAACATTGTTTCCGAGCACAAATTAGAAAATAGAAAGACTGAAACACGGGTGAATCCGAATGTACCTGAGGTTAATACTATTTCTGAGCAGAAATTAGACAATAGAAAAACTGAAATACGGGCGAATCCGGATGTACCTGCAAAATCGGAAAGCGGATTTGATCCATTCGACTCGTTGATCACGTCGGGGAAAAGGAATCGGAATGGCTATTCTTTGAAAGTGTTTGAGTGCCCTATTTGCGGTGCAGGATATACCTCTGAAGAAGAGGTCTCTGCTCATGTTGAATCTTGTTTGAGTAAAGCGGAATCGGTTAATGAAGGCGGCAAGGAAGAATCCGACAGTGCTGTAAATCAGTTGCTGATTTGTGTGGATGCTTATGTATTTGGGAAACCGAGTGATGGTTCGAAGGAAGTGTTGATTAGAATTTTGAGAAATATGGTGAAAGAGCCAGAAAATGCTAAGTTTAGGAAGATTAGGTTGGGGAATCCGAAGATAAAGGAGGCGATAGGGGATGTTTCGGGAGGGGTAGAGTTGCTAGAGTGTGTTGGGTTTGAATTGAAAGAAGAAGGTGGGGAAATGTGGCTTGTGATGGAAGAACCTTCTGAGGAGCAACTTGGTTTGGTGAGAAAGGTTATAATTTTGCTAGAGCCGAAGAAGAGCGAAGAGGTACCATCTACTGCTCCAGTTAAGTTGGAGGAACCAATTGAACGGAAGCCAGTTGATAGACAGGTATAGTCTTGTTAGACTATGTCTTATTGTTGTTTAATTGTGGTTCATTTACATTGTCAACAATTTGTCTTGTTATTCTGTTTCTTTGCGAAATGAGAAAAACTGGTAGACTTAGTTGTGTGGGGATAAAGATTGGATGTTTGCAGATGAGAATTATTGCTTGAGAAATATTGTCTGAATGATGAATCAGACTCTTTTTGGGTTGTGGTGAAAATTGTATTAGCAACACGTGTGAAGATCTTGTCCTATTTTCATTGGACAAGCTAGTTTGTAAAAACGATGATGATTTGACGTTTCATGTTCATCATTGCCCCAGTGTAGCATAAGACTCCTGATTCTTAAATTTCAAATTTGAAGTGTGCTATTAAAAAAATAGTGGGATTTTATCTGTGGCTGGGGATAATCTGAAAACAGTTTGCAGTTCATAATTCTGAGACAATATATTTGGTCACCTAGATTATGTACTAGGAAGTAGGAAGTGGAGCGACTGGAAAGGGAAAATTAGATGTCACTTGTGAATGGATTTATTGGTATGCAGATACCTGAAATTTTGATTCTCTTGCGTAGTCTGACTCTGACCTTCTTTAGGATGTTTATGAAATTCTTTAGTTTATATGTTTATTTCATGTAGATAAACTCTCGCTAATGAGGTAAACAGGTTCATATTACTGTAGTAGTTTTAAACTGTTTCTTTTAGTTTGCGTGGTAATTGATACGAACAATGGTTATACAGTTTCTCGCTATTCTTTAACATATTATTATTGAGAGAAGATGGTCAGATTGGATTAGAAAGCTTGTGATTTTGTATACGGATTAAGAGATTTGAGTGTTGAGCATCAGAGAGGTCTCAGTGCTTGATACTGCTTAGTGGCAACCTTTGCCTAGTCTTAGGGATGGGGAGTCTCTATTTTTAATCAATTAAAAAACAATCTAACACGTTCTGAACATATGATATTGTGTTTTAATTGTTCTATATTTGACATAATTATATTACAATTAGGTCGAAAAAGATGCAAAGCAACTTCTAAGGAGAGGCCATCATCTAATACAGCTACGATAGAACTGATTTCTTCAAGTCTTCTGTTTTTTCTTTTTCTTTTTCTTTTTTTATTTGCTTAGTAAGTTGGAGAAAATCTGTTTGTGGAAATTTCGTTCTAGGTCGGACAGAGTCCTTGTGGCTGTGGCATTTGTGTGTGCGTTTCAAAATAAGAATACATATCAGCCATATAAAGACGAATACTGGAGATAAACAAATATACATGTCTACATGGTGATTCAGCAATGCTATAATCGTAAGTTTTAGGCTTGGGATGTGAAGGATAGACTTTACAGATGTTACATGAGGTCATTTCTTATGCAACTGAAATATTATACGGCTGAGAGTTGTCTGCCAAATTTTTTCCTGTCAGAATTATTTAAGTTCCAATTTCAGACTTTTATGCTGCCAAGTAATCTTTCTGAATGTTCTTTCCGTATTGCTGGTTAGGATCTGTTCAATGTTTCAATTCTTGTCTCTTTGCTGTCACCATAACATGTTCAGTTGAATTAACATAACATCAATTCTCTCTCAGATTATACATTATTATCTTCAGTTTCATGATTCCTTGTAATTATTCTTCTGTCATCTCCTGAAATCAGATTCGGGTGTTCTTTTCTGTCCCTGAGAGTGTAGCTGCAAAAATTGAGCTACCTGATTCTTTCTACAACCTTTCAGCAATAGAATTGAAAAGGGAAGCAGAATCACGGAGGAAGAAGTTAGACGAGTCTAAGCTTCTAATTCCTAAATCATATAGAGAAAAGCAAGCAAAAGCTGCAAAAAGGCAGTATGCCAAAACTGTAATCCGGGTACAGTTTCCTGATGGGGTGGTACTTCAAGCTATATTTTCTCCATCAGAGTCTACTGGCGCTCTATACGAGGTTAGTTCTTTGATCTAAGTATTTAAACCCACTCAATATACTAGTACTTCATGTTATTAGCCTGATAATGAAAAAAAAAATTGTAATGTGTTTTGATTTAACACCTTATTGACAAATAAATACCAATGAATTCATGTGTTGGGTATGAGAATAATTAGATGCTCATTTTATATCCCGTGAATTGCTGAAGTTGTTGGCATAGTGACTTTTTTTTAACTGACTAATTTTAGTTTTTTTTCTAAAACCATGCCTTCACCTTCTGGCTTTTATTCATCTGAATGGTTTACAAAAGAAGCCTGCATACCTGTTCTATATTACCCACGATCCACTGGAGTCCCCTTGTTTTTTTGTTTCTCTATTTATCAATGTCTAACTTACCTTTTGGTCTATTGGCTAGTATATGTTATAATTCAATAAATAACTATTGATTGTTTCCACCTTTATTCCTTAACTGAGTCAAAACCATTTCACAGATATCTCTGTATAAATGACTAAGTAATTGAACCGACTTATTGCCTGTTTCTCAGAAGGTCAAGATTTTCTTCGTGATATTTTTGCTGTCTGCTTTATTGTAGATCTCTATGTTTGATACATACTAGATTTTCTATTTCAATTGAGCCTGTTAAATCCTTGTATCATAATAGTTTCTGGAAGTTTTGAACCTTATTAGTATTTTATGATTCAATTACCTTTAGTAGTCTGCTGCTCTTTTTGTACTTAAATATTCCTCTTTATATGGCATTAAACCGTGATGCAACAGTACACATGTTGCATGCCCAGCAGCCTAGTTGGGTTCTGTGAACTATACTTTGGAAACACAACCAATTTAGCTCAAACTAATACTGCAAATGTTGCAAATCCCAAGTTTTGGTTCATATGATTGAGGTTGCAGACCTTGATTTGCTATGGAAATCCTCTTTTTTCGGTCCAAATATATTGATGTGGACAAAGAAAACAAAATCAAAGAAATATTAAGTCCACAGTTTGTATGGTTGTCAGTTGGGAGCAACGAGGAAAACAAATAAACAAGGGTGGCAATCGATGTGTTGGACTAGGAGAGAGCTACATATAAACTTTCCGTTCACTTCTCCTCAGTTATGAGGAAAAATGTTTTCCCTGCTTCTTGTACTACTATGATACCCCTACTGAATTTACTAATATTCCAACGAACTACGATATGTTAAACATCTAACATTAAGTAAAGAAAGCACATCAAATATCACTCCTCTGTTGTTGGTCTTCTTTTAACATATTCTTCTTTTCCGTGTTAGTTTGTGAGCAATGCATTGAAAGACCCAAGCTTAGAGTTTGAACTACTGCATCCAGTTTTAATCAAACGACGAGTAATCCCACACTTTCCAGCAGCAGGAGAGAGAGCTGTTACTCTTGAAGATGAGGATTTGGTGCCTAAAGCCCTAATTAAGTTCAGACCTTTTGAAACAGACGACATTGTTTTCACAGGTCTCTCCAACGAACTCCTTGAAATCAGCGAGCCCCTTTTATCTGGTTCTGCAGTTCCTTCATCATAAGTTGCACTCTACCTAAATTCATTCGCTATATATTTCAGAATAATGGGCCAGATGAGTCAGTCATAAATAGATACTGCCATTAAACTTTGTCTCTTGATGATTTATTCTTCTCTTGTATACATTTCTAGTCGATATTCATCCAGGTTTATGTTTCTGCAAAAGAAAACAATGTTGACGTTTTTATTGTTTGTGTAAAAGCAGAGACAGAGAAGACTAGAGAGCTGATGCATGAAATCGTGGTTTCTTGTTTACGATGAAATCGTGGTTCTTTTTTACGAAGAAATCGTAGCTTTTGATGGAATCGCGTAGTATAACGTTTAACTCCACAAACTTGACATTTTCACTTTCTGATGTTGTTCAATGTATGAGCTGCAAAATGATGTCGTCTTATCATATGAACATAATGCAAAATTTGCCCGAAGGGTAGCAACATATGTGTCTCAAATTACCAATTTTCACAATTTACGCTAATTTTATCGGAAAACTTAATTTAGAATTGGACGTCATTTGCTGCTCAAATTCGTTTGCAAATTGAAACTGGAAAATGACCAAATTTCTACGGGAAAGAATGTGGTTGTGAATTTGATATGAATCATTTCAATTTAAATTCATAAATTTGATTTGAATTATTTAAATTTAAATTCGTTGTGAATCATTTAAATTTAAATTTATGAAATTATAATATATGAAATGAGCAATTGAAATTAGCAAATTGGGCTAGGAGAGATGAACAATTTATATATTGCTTGTCCTATGATTCCTTAGAGAATGGCAATGGCTGCTGTAAAATTGGTCTCAAATTTATTGGGTGTTGACAATTTTTGTTTCAACGAACTAATACTCTCAATTAACTTTCACAACTTTTAGGGTAAATATAATTTAGTCCTATATTTACAAGGGTGCAAGATTTTTGCATGTGCAGCTCATGTGAGTTGTTGAAACTGATTGTAACAACCGAACTAATGAATTGACATTGCTTTTATAAGACAAAAACTTGTATAGACCTGGTTCATGCTATGAACTTGGTTATATAAGTATCACTGTTACATAAAAAAACTCTCACTGTTATGTATAAAAATTATTACTGTTATGAACAAAAAAATCACTGTTTAGAAAATATTTTATATTTTTAAAGTGAAAATTTTTGTGCATAACACTGAATAGTTTTTACACATAACAGTGATAGAGTTCATATGTGAACCTGATTCACATGAGTGTTACTCCTTATATAATAATCCCAAGATTCCCAACATATTATCTAATTATGGAGTTTGATGGATTGAAATTCAGGGTATGTTCATTTCCTGACTATCACGGACATACTTTGTACTTTACAATCATAAATACCCCTTATTACAAGGTATTTTGAAATCCTATTTAATTCATCTTTTATATTTACTACTCTCTCCATCACAATCTTAACTGCATTATTTCCATTTAAGGCGTCATAATCTTAACTGCACATTTCCTTAAATGAAAATATCCATTTTATCATTTTATCACATAAAATACTAATAAATAACTCTTTCTACCCTCAACTACCCATCACTTTATCATTTTATCATATAAAATACTAATAAATAACTCTTCATTTTTTCTTAAACTCCGAGCACACAGTAACCCACCGGTTAAGATTGGGATGGAGGAAGTATTACACCCTATACCCTATTTACCCAACACTTAATTTGATCTAATAAATAGCCTATAAAGTCCTCACTTTTACACAATTTTCGACATATCGCATTCATTCAATCATTACAACAATAATATAATAATATAAATTAATCAACTTTTTATTTATCCTACACAATTCTACTCTACAAAATTTCCAATAAACATATAATCAACTTTTTGTTAGAATTTTGGAATCCAAAGACTTTGAAGTTCAAGATTTCACACGTTCTCTATAAGCTCGAAACGAACATACCCTTGACCGCGATGGGCTTTTAGAGTTTCCATTCAATTCATTTGGTACAAAATAAGTATTTTATTATTGTAACCTTATCACACTAAATAAAAGATTACTGATTTGGTGGTGCTCCGAAATGCAATCTATTTATTATTTTTTTATAATTATAGATTAAATTTTAAAATGTATTAATTTCAATTAAAAAAATCAAAAGTTAATTATCATTTAAAACAAAACATTATCAAATATACGACAAAAATGTCATTTAAAAAAAAAAAATTATGGGGCTAATTAAAATATTTGTTTAACTAAATCACCAACACTCAGTGGCGTGGTTACAGGGTTCCAAGGGGTATAATAGTATACAAAAATACCAAATGAAATAATCCTATCTAAAAAAATATATATATTTGCACCTCGTTATTTATAAAATTAACTTTAATTTATTAATTATTTTTTGTATCGCTAAATTTAAAATTTTAGATCTATCACTGTCAACACCAATATATATATATATATATAAACTAATTTTAGTTAAATGTGGATAGCTCAAATGATTTGAGTTCCATTACTTAAAACTTCGAGACACGAAGAGGGAAATTTATTTCCTTTTGTGGTGGTGGTGTTGTCGTTGTGGTGCGGCTCCGGTCGATAGCGAGATAAAAAGATGTGTCATATGATTTGCTCGATGATAGAAGGACTAAATGTAAGAGTGTCACTAAACACACCCCAAAATCCTCTAAACATACCCCATGATTTTTAAAAAAAATAGATATATATAAAATGACTAAGTTACCCTATATAAATATGAGATATTATTTTGTCTTTCTTTTAAAGTTTTATTTATTTTGATTTTAGTCCTCTAAATTTTTTTCATTTTGAAATTGATTCTTTACTTTTTATAAAGTATAGGTATTTAAAATTATTATACGTGAAAAAATAATTAAAAAAAATTGAAAAAAAATTAAAATATAAAAAAAATAAAATAGTAACTACTATATCTTTAAAATTAACTAAATAAGCAAAAATTGAAAAAAAAATCTGAAAAAATATTAAATTAAATTTTATAAAATATTATTAAATCTTCAAAATAAGTAAATTAAGAAAAAAAAATCAAAACCAATTAAAACTAAATAAAATATTAAAAATAAAATAAATCTTCAAAATTAATTTATTTAAAATGGTTTTTTCAGATTTTATTTAGTTTTATTGAATTTATTAATCTTATTTATTTTTTAGATTTTTTTTAAATGTTTTACAGATTTTATTTAATTTTTTCAGTTTTTTTTATTTAAATATTTTTTAAAAATTTAGTTTACTTTTTAATGTTTTTATTTTGTATTTAGCTTTTTTATGATTTTGAAGATTTTTTTTCTAATTAAGTTTTTGAATTTATTTATGTTTGAAATAATTTAGTTGACTTTTTTTAATATATTTCTGATTTTATATAAAATTTTAAGAATGTTTTCATTAAAAATTTATGAATACAAAAGAGTCAAATGATTTTTTTAGGAGAGAAATGTTCATGAGAAAAGAAAAAGTAGGAAAGTGTTATTTTTATATTTTGATAGAAGAATGATATAATAGGAAAAAAAATGGGGTATGTTTAGTAATGCATGTTAATTTTTAAATTTTATTGGGGTGTGCTTAACAAATGAGGTGTGTTTAGAGGATTTTGTGGTGTGTTTAGTGACACTCTAAATGTAATAATTTTTTTTAAAAAAAAAAATTACAATTTCTTCCTATATAGAGGATGGGGGATTTTTTTTTTTAACGCAAAAATGCTTAGCTCATATTATTGTAAAGACAATAAGCATAGGACTGTCCATCCACAAAGTTCGGTGGGTCAGACCCAGAGCCGATCCTACGATATTTGGGGCCTGATGCAAAAAAAATATTTGAGGCACACTTGCATGAGACGGTCTCACGGTGAGATGAGACATAAGTTGGGTATTGTCACTTTAACATTTTAGGTGAGATGTGTGTGATTTGTGCTAAATTGTACCCTGTATGAATTTTTGTCTAAAATCTTTGTATTTTAAATAATATAAAGAAAACTTCATATAATAAGGAAATATTGTATATTATAATGTAACTATTTTTAAACCCATCAACTCAAAAAACTAAAAAATATAGATCAATAAGTTAAAAGTAAATGCATATATTAAAGGTATAAAAATAGTTTTAAAATAGTTTTTTTTTTAATGTAGAACATGAAAGAATAAATGAAAAGTAAAAAGGAAGAAATTGTCATATGGTGTATATTTGGTAAAAAGGGAAAAAATACGGGGATTAGGATTCGATCCCGCGACCCCTCAAGATACAAAACTTTCGAAGCAAATAAGGAAACAAACTCAACTAGCATATAACTTTTATACTTTGCAACCTTTTAATATATATTTATGTTGGCAGGTATATATATGTGTAAAAGAAAAATCGGGGCCCTTGCCGAAAAGGGGCTGTGTACTGTGCCGGTCTTGGCCAAGACACCACTGTGACCCCCTGTGGTCGCCTCTAATCAGATCAATAATGAGAACTTTCAAATAGAATGGAAGATCTCGCTAAATCGTGAGCCAATAAGTTAGCTTTTTTTTTTACGAGAACAACCTAAATAGAGGTAAAATAGCCATAATTTGAATGCTAGTTCTTATATAGTCACCAAAAACTGATATTTCAGTTGTCCCTCTAGTTTGTGCGTCCACAAATTTTAGCACATAAATTACTAACCCCTAACGTGAGTGACAAATTTTACTAGCCCTAATTTAATGCACATGTTTTGCAATTTCACCTATTCCCTCTTTGTCTATAGGCGTGGTACAATAAATTGCGGATTCGATAAGAATGCTGTATCTATCTATTAAAATGAAATGTGATGGGGTATATAGGTGGCAGGTACCATCATAGTAAAGGAAATTAATTGCATCATATGGGAAAAAAATAAATGTGGGTGTTCTAATTTTTTTTTTTTGAAATATAAAGATGAAATATATAAATTGAGCACAAGGGCGCTCAAATCCCAACATTTACAGACGGATTCGAATCACAAACACAAAACGAAGCAACTTACAACTTAGAGGGGATACAATATAAAGGTTGGCACTCCCAAACTTAAGAAGGAACCATAAAATGTGGGTGTTCTAATTTCATATTGCTAGAGCATGACCCACATATGGTGTGCCACGTGCATTGCTAGGACTAGAAATATTTATGGTCTAACTTTAGATGAATTCTCTTCTATTTTACATCTCTAGCTAAAATAATTATGGTCTATTATTAGATGAGTTGTATTCTATTCTATATCTGCAGCTAAAAGAGAGATATTATAGCCCCCTTTTCATACGTCACTTAAATAACGTGGCCCTAATGTTACCAAGTACCAACTCGTTCTCCCCCAATTCAATAGGCTCTTTAGTCAGTTCCAATATAATAATCTTTTTAGTCCTACTACATATTAGCATTTAATTATCAATTTTCTTATAATGCCTTTAGAGCATGCATTTAATTATCAATTTTCTTATAATGCCTTTAGAGCATCCACAATTATCTATTCAAATGGTGCTTAAACATATTTTTTTATAAAAAAAATTTCATTAAAAATGAAAGAATGAATACAAAAGATACCTTGTACAAACTCATGAGATCTTTAAGCAGTATAGTAACTAGCAATCAAGAGCTAATCTAAGATTTACTTTTTTTTTTTTTTTTATCGGACAAAGTTAGTTGTTAGATGTTAGTAGTTAGTACATCAAGCACCCCAACACTTCACAAATTCACCAAGCCACCTTATAACTTCCATACTCCAATTCGTTCCCAAAGGGAATCGAACCTGAGTCTCTCACTCAATTGAAGAGCCCAGTGGCCAGGTGGGCTAAGCCACCTGGTTGCTAATCTAAGATTTACTAGCTAATCATTAGAGGACATATTAAAGTTTTGCCGAATACCAACTCCATAATCTACCTTTGATTTCCTTCGTAACTTTCTCCACTTCAAAACTCTTTTGGTTGAAAATAAGATTATTTCTTTCTTTTCAAATGACCCACACAGTGCAAACCCACATACTAGTCGCGAGATTCATTCCTTTCTTTCCATCAAGAAATTCTGAATGTGAGATAAAATGTTTGACAATCTGATTTTGGATGACCATCGAGGTACTAAACCAACCATAACACGCGTATCAGATTTTAGACTATACTTTGATGTCGAGGAAGAGGTGTGTAGCTGACTCCAAATCATTGTTCAGAGGACACATTGAATGTCACTATTTTGCGGAAGGATATTCCTGAGCAAAAGGTGGGATTTGGTTGGGAGTCTATCTTGAAGAAGTATTAAAGCCATTGTTGAAGCTTTGAGGGGTGAAATCTTGCACCATATCCTATTGAACAATTTTCCACTATCAACAACAGTTGATTGCTCGGGCAACACGAGGAGTCGTACGCCTTCTCTGTCTTCAACACGCCATCTTGCGCTAAGTTCCATTTCCATGAGTCTTTAATATTTTCCTTGATATGAAAGATGTTAAGAATGCATTCGAAATTATTAATAGCATCTATATCACAATCCAGTAAAGCTCTTCGCCAATTTAGTTTCCACTTCCACATCCCATTGACCCATTCCCCCATCTCACTAACTATCGTCTCCCTCGAAGCACTCAAATGAAATAACCTAGGGAACCTATTACGTAGAGAACTCGAGCTCGCCCATACACTCTCGCAAAATTTTGTATTCTTCCCATTTCCTAAACACCTTTCTATGTAACCCCACATCCACCTTCCTCCTTCACCCGACACATTCTCCATGACTTTTTTTTCCTCCAACATGACCCTCTATCTAGTCTACCCAATAACAAAATGCCCGACTCACACACATTGAGCGAACCATAAAGGGAATGGATAAAAGTTGGTGTTTAAAATTATTGTGGATGATCTTTATATTAAAGAAAGAGTGTGTCATCCATCTAAATATATGGATGAGGTGGAAAATATGTTTTTTACAAAAAAAAAAAAAGTAAAAATAAGGTGATGATGTGACCCATAAAAAATATATGAATAAATGAGTGATTGATTAATAATCATTGTAAGAGTGTGTTTAAACAATTGAATATTTAAAAATTAGTGATGTGGAGATGATGTGGAATGTGGAGGAGAGGGAGTATGTGGATGGATGAATAACCAAATAAATATACAATAAAATAATATGTTTTTCTTCACAAACTCTCCTATGAAATTTGTTGCTAGTATGAAACTCGAACCATTACATTTATAAATTGATATCACTACTCTTATAAACTAATGTCTATAGCATTTAATAATATAATCTCAATTTACAAGTGTATTTGTTATCGGTTGATAAATATAGTGATATTAGTTTATAAGTGTAGTGATATAAATTTTATATTGTGAATAAGGTTCACAGGAGACCTGCTCATTTTTCTTTAATAATTAAAGTTTATTTACATACAATGAAAATTATTAAATAATACTCCCTCTGTCCTGATTTTGATTATCCGCTTTTTCATTAATAGTCGTCCTAATTTTGTTTATCCATTTTTAAATAAGGCAATAAAACAACATTCAATACTATTTAATACTATTATTTCTCTTTACCAAACCCATTTTACACCATTTAATATTATTATTTCCCTCCACCAAACCCACTTTACTCACTTTAAACCATTTAATATTATTATCTCCTACTTTTTCTTAATCTCTACAGTAAATGGATAATAAAAAATAGGACCGGGGGAGTAATAGATATGTATAAATAGACATTTTTACTATTTTAAGTACTTCAATTGCTATTTATACAATCATTTAATAAAAACTATCACGAATAATGAGTAGAGAATAAAATTAGAATAAAATATTTAATTTATTATAAATTAATGCAAAATAAAATATTTAATTATAAATTATTTTTTAAAATGATAAACATTTTAATTCTGAGAGGTCCCATTTGGTTCGCGCGATTGATTGAGATAGACTAGGATTAGAATTTTAATCCCAATTAATCTACCGTTTAATTTGTAGGATGAAGACCCATGATATGCTTCAAGTCCGGTTAGAAAATGTATCAAATCCCTCTACGAAGAGATATGTCAATCCCATGTGAAATGTGGGATATAACATATCCCAAGTGCAATATTACAAATTATCCTTCTATTGTTTGAATAAATTCATAAGAATGAAGGTGTTCAATTCAATGGTGTTTTATTTCATCCATTTCCCTACGATCCCACCTAATCCTTGATTCAAATAAATTCAAATCCAATCAATCCAATCTTATTCAAACGCATATCTTGATTCAAATAAATTCAGTCCAATCAATCAAATCTTATTCAATCTCATTCAATCCTATCACATGTTTATAATTAGATTAGAACTTCATATTAACATCATACAATCCCTAATCACACCTCGAATATGCCTCGTCGTTACCGAATATATATGACAAAAATTACCTGTTCAGTGGGTAATATTGACCCACTCTTAATGTTACTAAACGGATAATGTCACAATCACAATTTTTAAAGATTCTTATTCACTACTGTTTTTTTTATATTATTTGATTTTATTGGTTGAATAATCCACCCAACAAATAAATGTAGGAATTCACCACGGTTAAGTCGGTTGGGGTTGGGGGATTAAATTTTTTTGTAATATATATATATTTAACAGCCAACAGAAAGATTTTTATAAATAAAAACTTGGAGTATAAGGGGTACTCCCGCCCTTACAACTACGTACGTCTCCAATCTTCACTCATTTGAAACAAAACGCAACAGATTAATAGTGTAAGCAATTTACTTGATTATAGGATTAGCACGTTAAGCTCCAAATGAAATATGTCTTGCCTTAGTGTCTTTTGTAGTCACCCACGACCACGTTCTTGCCTTAATCTCTTCGGCAACTTTCTTTGGTTCGGGGTTGGTGTTCCCAAATAGTTTTTCGTTTCTGGAATTCCAAATCGCCCACGTCGTAGCTGTCCAAATAGCAGATCTAATCCTGTTGAGCACACGTGATCCGAGCATAGCTTCATGTTGTAGGAAGTGAGTAGTGATATCCTTATGGGGCACCATGTCCAGCCCGGTCCAAGTATATATGCTGCTCCAAATTGTGTTTGCAAACTTACAATCAATCAATAGATGGGGAGCATTTTCTTCAACCGAACCGCACATGATGCAAGTGAGATCACGTGTACTCATTTTGTACTATATATATTAAAAAATATATTTTTGTTTGTTAAATTTTGTCATTTCGTCCCCGTTAGGATTCTAAAATTTCGCTGCCTTTACCAATGAAAAATTTTCGTCCCCTTTGGGATGAAATTCTGGATCCGTCTCTGGTGACAAACAGGTGTCATCTTATATTTGGTCTACACAGCTACACGTCTACACAAGTAAATGCAACTGTAGCCCGAAATGGTATAACCAAGTGGTAAGGCTCTCAGTTCCAAATAACATATTCAAATGTAAGACTTGTAGTGATGTGAGAAGAAGTCTCTCGACAATGTAAATTTAAGTCTCGTACTATTAAATAAAATTCATATTAAAATACTATGAGAATTTATCATGTGAATTGAATCATGTTGGCTCTCTTTTACAAGTGTATTTTATTTGAATACATTATTCGATTTATAATCCGCCCAATTAAGGGGCCAACAATATGGGTAAAGAGTTTTTCGCCTCTTCCTTAAAAAAAAAAATGCAATCTCTCTCCATTAAAATAGAAAAAAGAAATGCAACCTCTCCTACGGACAACATGCTTTACGCCACGTGGTGCTAAGTAATAAGCAAAAATATGGTGGACACGTGGTGTGATATTACGACAATACAAATTACAAAACCCTCTTGTGGTTTATTTATTTAACCAGCGGGCAGGGCAATTAAGTTATTAACCACGTGTGATTTACCGGCGCAGCCCGTCACGGTAAATGTACCCCCAACCTCGTTGCATGCTATACGGGAATATAAACAACTTTTTTTTTAAAGAATCAATGATAAATACATTTTACAATTGTAATATTTTAATAGATAAATAGTTGCATGTACGTAAATAGTAGATATATTTATAAAAGTAATGAATTTGTACTCTATTAATAAATTTTATCTTTATCAATATGGTCCTTAAATTGGGTTTCAAGTTAAATTTGCATTAAATTTCGAAATTCATCTCTCAAATTTGAATACGATCATAATCTTATATAAGTAATTTTGATATAGTCACATGATGATTGCTATGGATAAATGAAAATTGTAATTAAATTTGAAGTTCCAACTTAAATTTAAATTCCATATATGAATGCATAACTATTCATAGATGGAGTGAATAATATAATGGTAAAATTATGTTACATTAAATCCAACTACTTTAACGAGCAAACTTAATTAAATGCAGTACTCACTTATTCCCAGACCAAAATATAGCTACGTATTGCAACATACTATTTTTCTCCGTTTAGTTTCTTTATGCTATAGTATATTTTAGTATTATTAAACACGTGCAAAAATATCGGTAGAAAAATACTGTGGAGGATATATATGAAAGGAAAAATAGGGAGACACAACGACCCCACTTCAATAGAGAATTAAATAAAGCCCTCTCTTTTCTCTTTGCCTGCTATACCTGCAGTTAGAACTTGGAAGCATTGCCCTGTTTTTGCTCTCTTATTGAGCTTTTCTTTTTAGGGTTTTTTTTCTCCTTTATTTCAAGAGATAATTTTTTCGAGGCAAAGTGTAGAACTTGCCCCTTTTGTTCTTCGGAATATTTTTAGAATTTTGTTGTTTCTTGAAATATAGACAACTATTCTCCGTGGAACTTTGAGATATGGAGAGAGATTTCATGGGGTTGAATTCTAAGGATTCTGTTGTTGTTAAAGAAGAGTTTGCTGAGGGGGGTTGCGAAGATTCTGGTAATTTCTCTTTCTTGTGCAATTATTGATGAGAATCTCGAATTTATGCGTGATTTGTTGCGCAATAAAATTGGATTTAGGTTTCATTTTTTCCCCCTTTTTCTGGTTGCGTCTTCTTGTCTTGCTTTGTTTTGTATATTTACGCAAATTCCTTCCTGTTAACAGTGATCTCGTGGTGAGTTTTGTTCGCAATTCGATTTGAATGTAAATAACATTAAAAGTACAGTGTTTTCTTTGTCCTAGGCGTGTCTCCGTTCCCCCTGGCTTCTATTTGTTTGTGTTTACAGAATTATTTCTTATACAGTTTTGTATTCCTGAGAAACAAATGAATTCTGAAAGTGGTGAATGAGCTTCATTTTTTTTCTTCAACACTTGGAATACAGCTAAAAGAGTAGTTTATCTGTCATCGTGATTAACTGCTGCTTATAGCTTCTGCTGGTTTAGATCGGTGAAAATTGTCTATTGCTTCCAATCTGGCTTGAGATCTGAACCAATTTGTTCATATGTATGTATGTGTGTATATTTATGAACGAACATCCTCCTAACTTTCTATTCATGTACCCTAAGAAAGGTGTAAAATTGTAAGTTTTGTTGTTCATACCCAACTTTAGTAGGCTTATGTTCGATTTCAAGCTCAAAATATGTGGAGGATTCTAATTGCCCTATAATAGCATCACATATATGAAACTGTTTTGTTAACTTCATATAATTTCTTCTATTCCTGGCATTAGTGAAAATCGAGAGTTTACACTATAAACAAACGTGCTTCTTTGTTTGAGCTTAATTCTTTTTCACATGTGTTTGTTTGCAACATAATTTTTAATTTTTTTTTATCTAAAGGATTTGCGAGGGCTCCGGTCATTTCATGGCCGTCATCAAACAAGGTGTCTGCTCTCCCTCAGTTTATGACTTTGAAGTGTGATCAAGATGAGAGACCATCGAAGGTAGAATTTTATCTTGCTTCTCATGGATGCTTACTTAAGTTTATTTCAAACACGTTTGGAGCCCTACATATACAATAATCAGGCAATACATTAACTTTGTTCCATCATTGAGTTGCATTAAATTGCATTCTGTGAGTATTTCTTTTCATGCTTGGATCTGATTTGCATTAACCGAAACTCTTTCTTCACATTTAATGACTCTGGTTTTCATATTTAATATTTTTCTATATTCACACACACAGGCACGCACATTTTGAGCATCATTATGGAGTCTTGATAAGGGCAATAGAGGTCATAAAAGAGCACATAAATTGTTTACATTAATAGCTGATATGTGTACAGAATGGTCACCCATTCTCAATGATGTCTCCTTTCCTCAAAACACAATTTATGGGGGCTAATCAGAAATTTGGAGGGGGTACTGTTAAGCAACAACTTCATGGTGGGAATGCTCATACAACTGAACAATGGTTAGTGTCATTACCTACAGTATCTGGATATGCTATTTGTTGTACATCTATATAACTGAAACTCCTTCAATTCATTGAGAGATAACATGGACTGATATAAATGTTTCTAATTTTAAATCTATTTAATGTCAACTTTTGCTTTTTATAGGCTCAATAAATCGAAGCCTTCTCAGTTGACCATCTTTTATGGTGGAACTGTGAATGTCTTTGATGATATCTCCCCTGAGAAGGTTCGCTCCCTCTCGTGCAAGGTTACTGTTTATTTATTCATGTAATTTCGTAATATTAATTATTTTTTTGGGGGAAATATTTTCCAGGCTCAGGCAATCATGCTTTTGGCTGGAAACTACGTCCAATCTAACAACATGACTCAATCGAAACTTCACATGCAAACACCTGCCCCCAAACATCCAGTAGCAGATCAGGCATTGGTGAATTCTCCATCTTGCCCTGGTCTTCTGAGCCCTGTCTCTGTTTTTTCTTACCCTGTTGATCAGTCTGGTGCTAACAACGAGCCAACCACCCTTGTTAACAAAGCTGAGCCTCCCAGAGTGATGTCACCGATAGGATCTGCTATTATGTCATCAGGTTTCTCACCTTAATTTGGCAAGCAAAATTTTTGTTTAATCGTTATATATTCTTTGTAATGTTAAATCTACTCTTTTTTTATGGTTAACGATATTCTCGAGGTTGGAGCACTTACTCTGGCTCAAGTGCTCATAGCTTCAACTAAGAGATTTCTTTTTCTCCTGCAGCTGTTCCACAGGCGCGCAAAGCATCTCTGGCTCGATTTTTGGAGAAACGGAAGGAGAGGTACTCTGATACTTAATTTTGCTAATTCTTTTCTTAGAGAAAATTAATGCTAATGCTGGTTTAAAATTTAGTTTAAATCATTAGTATTTGGCAAAGTATAGTGTGAACAAGTTTTACGGTGAAACTGGTTAAGGAGTGTGACTTATATTACTAAAGTGTGTGACTTTTTACTGTAAAGTGTGTGACTTTTTACTATAAAGAGTATTACTCATAAAAGTGAAGGGTGTGACTTATATTATAGCAAAGAGTGTCGTAGTGATAACTGAAATGTGTGACTTATATTACTAAAGGGTGTGACTTATATTACTAAAGCGTATGTCTGTAAAAAAAAAAAAAAAAAAGTTTCACGGTGAACAAGTTTCACAGCATACCAACTCTTAGTATTTATGTGCAAACACAAATATATGATAGATCTGGATATCCCCATATAGTAGGCCAATTATTGAATGCATTTATATTGCATTCTTATATTTTCCCATCTTAAATTGATAATTAGCATTTTTGATACCGAAAATTCGTAAAAGAAGCTGAGAAATACTTGGATTCAGTGTATCTGTAAAAGTTTCAACATGTTAAACACCAAATTTATCATAAACTTGGTGGCTTTATGTGTCTTTGAAGGGTGATGAGTGCAGCACCATATAACAAGAGTAGCGATTGTGCCACTCCGGAATCAAACGAAAATGGAATCTCGGCTACTTGCTCTAGTTCCCTCTCTGTAAACAAGGGGAGAGACTGATTCAGAAATCCCAGCAAGAAAAAGAACTATAAAGTATGTACTAATAGTTTGTGTTGTGCAACTGTTGAGCTATGAACTCTTCTGAATTTGAGCAGAATATTAATCTGTGTATAGCTTTTGCATTATGTATTCTATCTTTCCCTTTCCACTATTGATCACAACTCTTTGAAAAAATTCTACTAGGATGTATTAGCTATTTAGCTTTGATGTGTTAGACAGCTTTATGTGAACCAGTTTTATGGTTTGTATTTTGTATGTATACTTAAATATTGTTAGTTGTTTCATTTATAAGTTAATGTTTGATTGTATCAGTTGTCTGATATTAGAGTGACAGTTGCGAATCTGTTACATGATAAAAATTAGTTTACATAAGATTAACTCTAATATGTTTAAGATGAACATCTTTGTCTTCCTATTGATAACAGAACGGACTCGCTCATTTATATTAAGTCACGGACTATTTGCTGATAGGCCCAATTATATTCTTTCTATATCTGCATTTAACTTATAAAAAAGTAGGCCTACGGTGAAACTTGTTCATAGTTTGAAATTTATATTATTACACCTATCAGTTGATATTACTATATTTATAAATTGATATAATAGTATTAAATGTTAGTGATATCAGTTGATAAGTGTAATAATATTAATTTTATAGTATGAGTAAATTTCACCGAAGAGTTTGTGAACTCCAAATATGTTACACGACTCGTCTCATTTTATTCTCATACATTACCCTCTCATATAAGAATATAACACATTTTAATTAGATATAATTATATAAATTATTCCCGAAATTGATCCTACAAAAGAAAAGGGCCCAATAAAATTTATTTTCTTGCACCATGTTCATAAAAAATTAGTTTTGAACAAACACCCCTTTCAATTGCAATGTGTAAGAAAATAAAGTTTGGCGATTCTTTTTGTATTTTAGCTCAATTGTACGGGTTGTTTTGTAATTATCCTTTTTAAAAATAAATAAATTTAGGAACCAAGTAAATGGTGATTTCAACAGTTTTATGGGGCCAAATTCCAAATATGAAAGCTTACCCTGTGGAGTGCAGTACAGCTACCACGTCAGTTGGACCCTGTCTCAAGGTTACCCCACTTTTCTAAACTTTAGTTCAGATTAGTCCTCAAGAATTATTTAAAACTATAATTATTTCTTTTTGCTCTTTTTAAAAACTATAATTTGATGTCACTCGATGTATTCTTTTGGGGGAAATGTGTGACTTGTCATAAGATGACAAATGTAATCTTACATAACTTTTAAGAAAGGGACGCCAAAAATAATATATATTCCTATAACAATAAATTTAACAATGGGACGCCTAAATTGATACTCATACATAATAATGTGCATCATGATGAAATCGTTCAAAAACAATTGGGCTGGCATATGTTAGGAGTAAATAGATTGATTTTAAAATTAGGAAATCCAATTAATTATTTTTTATTTTAAAAATGGGTTTTAAATTCTTAAAACAGAGGCTTTAAATTTGTTAATGTTTTAGCATTTTATTATATAATTATTGCAATCAATGTTTCACATTTAAAAATTTATTCATAAAACAAAATCTATTATTTTAATAAAAGGGCATGTCTCATGTGAAACTTGTTAATAATATAAAATTTATTTCATTACACTTATAAATTAATACGATAACACTTATCAACTGATATTGTTGCATTTATAAACTAATATCATATCATAATATTAAATATTATAAATGTTAATTGTTTAATAAATGGAATCTATAGTCTTAAATTTGTAATTACTCATCACACATGTCATTATTGATTAATCTTAATCATAGATTTTTCAGGAAAACGAAATTTAGTGCAGAAGAGTCAGCTGAGTGTGAAAAAGCAAAGGTTGAATCTTGACCGTTGATTTCTGACAGCAAAATACCGAGGTGTACAATAGTCTCATTTAATAAATACTTCCTAAATTATTGATTCTTCATTTTCTCCCCACATTACCCAGTACCCACCCACCACAGCTCTGTTACTCTCACTCTACTTTTCTCAAGCATAATTGTGGGTATACATAGTGCAACTCTCTCTTTCTTTTTTGCTAACTTATATTTTCTTGGCGGGTTTTCTCTCAGGTTTTGCTAAAACAATGTCTTTACTTTAATAATTGGTCTTTCAAGATTGAAGCTTTGAGCTTGGAGAAACAGGAAAGTCAAAAAGGTTGAACCAAACATGGGTTTATTTTTCCTTGCTCTTTTCTTGATGCTGGTTTCTGCTTCTCGAGCTCTAGATGAAGGTAAGCTCCTTTTTCTTTACCCCTGCTTCTCTAATCTGTTTAAAGCGTGATTTCAAGTTCTATCTGTGTTGCATTTTTCAATCCGTGTTTGATATTGTTCTGGCTAGTGCTCTGTTTTTATTCTTTGATTCCTCCTTTTGGATTTCACTTCGATTTATGTCTTTTAAATATAACTTTACTTAAATAATAGTAATAAAAAACAATTCTTGAGAATAAAAAGTGGATCTCTATAACTTCTAAAGTTCTTCACGGAGGAAGTTTCCACACTTTTCTTTAATTGAAATCCTTTTGTTTGTCCCTATTTATATTTGAATTTTGCTCTATTGCTAACCAGCTCATGTGGCTTCCCTTTTGGAACAAATGTATAAAGTAGTGCATTAAACAAAAAGATACTGTAACGGGAGGCTAAGGACCCATGTTGGGGTCCAATACATTGTATGTGTGTGCATATTTATGTTTATTTTGTTAGGGATTTTTTTTTGTTGGTTTTTGTTTTAGGAGGGCCATTCTATAATTTAATTGTCTGGAACCTGACATTTCAGCATGTGACCAACTAATGATTGGCTACATTGTCTAATTCTGTGGATTGCTTAATGATGTTCTAATTTGTTTTTTATCACATGGGCTGGGATTTGGGTATTACCCAATGCTTGCCAGAAATCATCTGTGGGGTTGCTTTCAAGTTATTAATATTTCTTTCTGGTAAAAAGAAAGTTATTAATATTTCTTTGGTGCACTTTAATGGAAATGATTTTAGTATTTTGTTAGCTAGTAAAATCTACTGATTAATCATATGATGGCTGTTTCTAATTTGATTTAGAAACATATAAACAAATTGTCTTATAAAATGCAGGCTGTGATGAAGGTTCCCTAAAATTGAAAGTTCTTTATGCTTATCATGAGTTATATTTGAAGTTCCACAATTGTTGATTCTTGTTCTTAATTAAGCATTCTGAATATTATGATTTTGATAAAGATGTGTCCTTTAAGACTGGCCCTAGTCTAAGATTGTTTAGTCTGTGATGTATAATAAATTCCTCTAAGTCGCCTAAGTATCGTTTTGCGGTCTTTTGGTTACAAAACAATGGGAGTTCATCCAAACCCGTAGGTTCACTCTTAAAGAGATCTGTTTTCTTATAACATTTTTAAGTATGATTACGTTGTTATGGTCAGGACACATATACGAACGTTGGGAGCAGAATGGTAGCTGTGATCAATGTAGTGAGTACAATAGCAAAAGATGTGCTTTTTCCTATAGAAATTAGGCAGAGATCAAGTTTGGGAAGAGCAGACGATGAATGCTTAAACGTACTATGCCTGAGCACCATTAATGCAGTCCTTAATATAGCAAATCTAAAAGTAAAAGATTTAAAGATGTGCTTTTATAGAAGGAAGGTGTAGATATTGAACACTGGGAATGGATATATGACAGAATACTTAAGCATAGTGAGTCTGAGTATAATCTCTAGCTAAGCGTATTTTGAAATTGAAAGCCTCGAGCAGTTTGGCAAGCCTATCTCAAGTATTTGACAATAAAAATGGGTATTACATAACTCGATCATCTTTCCAAAAATACAATACCATTACCATATATCCATTTGATATTTGTAGTCTTCTACTTTCCACATGTTGTCTACTTTGATTGACCTTATCTTTTAATCTACTGATATATTGCTATTTTAGAGTGATAAGTTTATTTTAATGGACTTCGCCTGATAGTAGATCATTGTATTAATTTGCCATTACATCTACCATTCTGTATAAAGTTATAGCCAACATCTTAAACTATAGAGTAACACTCTGATACATCAGTTGTTCTGTGAAACTGTACAAGTAATACTTTTCAGTGGAAACAACTAATACTAATGAACTAATATCTTTTAGTTAAACAACTGATATCTATTAAAAATACACATGAGTTGCATGGTGCACTTGGTGTATACAAGTTTTTGTCTAAACTATATGTTTCCTTATCTGCAGCTGCTTTCATTGGCGTCAACATAGGCACGTCACTCTCTGATATGCCCAATCCAACCCAAGTGGTGGCCCTTCTGAAGGCTCAACAGATTCACCACGTCCGACTTTATGATGCCAACCAGGCAATGCTATTAGCTCTCGCCAACACCGGTATACGTGTTGTCGTATCTATACCCAACGATCAGCTCTTAGGCATCGGACAATCCAATGCCACCGCAGCCAACTGGGTATCCCGCAACATTCTTCCTCACGTCCCCAACACCAACATCACCGCTATTGCCGTCGGCTCTGAAGTCCTCACCACTCTCTCAAACGCAGCCCCGATCCTTGTCTCAGCCATGAACTTCATCCACTCTGCCCTTGTAGCTTCAAAGCTCGACTCCCACATCAAAGTCTCCACCCCTCATGCTTCCTCCCTAATCCTCGACTCATTCCCACCCTCCCAAGCTTTCTTTAACCGAACATGGGACCCTGTCATGGTCCCCTTGCTCAAATTCTTGCAGTCAACGGAATCGTTTCTCATGCTAAATGTTTACCCTTATTACGATTACATGCTATCCAATGGTGCCATTCCGTTGGACTATGCTTTATTCCGTCCCCTTCTTCCCACCAAGGAGGCCATTGACCTCAACACGCTCCTCCACTACACAAACGTCTTTGATGCCGTCGTGGATGCAGCGTATTTTGCCATGTCGTACTTAAACTTCACCAACATTCCCATCACCGTGACGGAATCGGGGTGGCCGTCCAAAGGAGACCGTGACGAGCCCGGTGCCACTCTGGACAATGCCAACACGTACAACAGTAACCTAATAAAACACATCCTTAACACCACGGGAACTCCAAAACACCCCGGGATTGCTGTCAGTACGTATATTTACGAACTGTACAATGAAGATCTTATGCCTGGACGGCTTTCAGAGAAAAACTGGGGGCTGTTTGATGCCAATGGGGTCCCGGTTTACATATTGCATTTGACTGGCTCAGGGACTGTGTTGGCAAACGATACTACAAACCAGACTTTTTGTGTTGCAAGAGAAGGGGCTGATAAGAAGATGTTGCAGGCAGCTTTGGATTGGGCTTGTGGGCCCGGGAAAGTGGATTGCTCTTCTCTATTGCAAGGTAAGCCGTGCTATGAACCGGATACTGTGGTGGCCCATGCTTCTTATGCTTTTGATGCATATTACCGTCGGATGGCTATGACTGATGGGACCTGTAACTTTAATGGGGTGGCCACCATCACCACAACTGATCCAAGTATGTATTTCTTTGTGGAAGAGCATTTTAGATTTGATCCAGTTCATGCTATCTTTTATGATGACAACATTGATGAATTTCTATTAACAAACTCATTGTTGTTGTAGTCCAATAATCATCTCGATCTTACGAAAAGTTGTTTTTGTTTTGCTGCAGGTCATGGTTCTTGCATTTTTCCTGGAAGGTACGAGTTAATTTACTTGTCAATTTAGTTAATCAAAATGAGACGTGGGTTATATATATGTATGTATGCATGTGTGTGTGTGTACAAAGAGAGAAATTTGATATAGAATGAAACTGTGGGCTGCTTATGAAGCCAACCCGGTGATGCGGCAAGTTAAATCACCCAAAAAAAGACTTAAGTGAGTTTCAATTTGGAGGGTGGTTCTACAAGCAGCCTCAGCCGGATGGTTCCTTAAACAGCCCAACATGGGGTCTATATCAAAACTCTTGAGCAATGTTGTTTTTGGGTTTTAAAAACCGGTTTCAGGATTTGTAAATCTAAATCCGGTTCAACTTTGGGATTTTGAAATCCTAGATTTTAAGAAACCACCACTACCCCAAAACAAACACACGCCTTACTATTTATCAGGATTTCAAAAACTCCTATAAACCCAAAACAAACATTGCTTTATTAATCTTGCTATTATTATTCATCTCTGTTATAAGTTGTGGCGTATAAATGTCAATGTTGGACCCAAGTTTCTGTCTGAATAAGTAATTGTTGCATATAGCGGTGGAAGAAATGGCACCTTTACAAACAGCACACCTCTTGCTCCATCTTCCAATTCCACAACGTCCGGTTCCAGTTCTCATTTTTGGCACAGTGAAGGTTTCTATATACACTCTATACTACTCGGTGTCATGCTCTGGTCTGTAGCGTATTTGTAATGAAATCAAGGTTCATTCTCGTTCAAATTTCCTTAAGTTTCTCATGCGCACCCAATTTTGTTCCCTTCAAAAGAGTTATGGGTGAAAACTGCCATATGAGATAGAGCTAGAACTAATTCATCCCTTTGTACAAAGAGAACCAATTTGATGATTTTTTGATTTATGACTTCATCATGACTTTTCAATTGTATTTCGCGTTACATTCAGCACAGATGAATCCTATTATAGAATCTGAAAACATATGCTGCTGATCGGTATGTTGGCTACAGTATGGCTTGTTGCAAAAATTGCATTTTGGTAGCTTCAACCAGCAATCCAAACAGAGTGTATCACCACAAGAAGCCTCCTCTGTTTCTTGATCATTCTCGTTCAAGCATATGCCGCACTCCGTGCACCTTATGATGCACGAGGTGCAAGCCCTACATTTTTTCGCCTGCTGCTCACATGTAAGTCGAGGGCAGTCGAAAACTGTTGTTACTTCATTGCACTTGGGGCATATATCAAGATCAATAGAGTGATTAGTCTCGATAACTTTTAGGGTCGAATATTTGTTGTACTCATGGTTACAAGAATTTGTCTCTCTTGTGTTGTGTTTGGTTATAGCTGATTAGAGTGTGAAGAGTGTCGAGGTGGTGTCGTTGAATGCCATAGATGCCGTTGATTTTGAGGCTCGTTAGTCCGTGGTTGCCTCTGGTTATCAGCGTTGCTGCTTTAATGATTCCTTCTGGTGATAGGCTTGTGCATCCTGGTACATGAAGCTGAGAGTATACTGCAAATTAGTTTAAGTTGAAAAAAAATATTGCACTTATGTGTTTTTCATTCAAGTTTTTGTGATTTAAGTTCTGATTGCCATATGGTGCATGATTTTTCAGTAGCAACGATAATGGAGATAAATATAGGAAAGTTTTTGCAGTTTAATTTGAATAAAAAATGATCGGTTCATCTTCATCATACTTCATAAGAGGTAATTAGATTAAAAAACAACCTCCTCAATTAACACTCATATTTTGTTCAAACTTTACTAATTTTAGAGAAATACATTCTCATTGCAATTCTCAATTCGATGATTTCCATTACTATTTCCACCAAAGAATTTGAATCAAATGCCATGCACCTTATCTTCGAATTATATTAAAAGAAAGTAATCAGAACAAATTTAGAATAACCACACATTCCTTATCCAGATTCCAATCACATAGATTTCAGTTGGAATTTTAACCAACATGGCTATTACATAACACAGAAAGGAATTCATATAATTACCTTGGTGATATGAGGATTTTGTGCAATAACAGTGGATAGGCCATCATCTGTGATGTTGACACAGTTGATGAGAACAAGAAGTTGCAGCCTGCCTTGGAAGCAACTTCCATGAGGGTATCATCAGAAAGACGGCGATTGAGAGGCCGATCAACGATGATCTTCAGCCACGGGAGTATGTCGGAGTTTATGGCGTCCCTCAAAAATCTGGAAACTCGAGCTGCAGTAAAAAGCTCAAAGAGAGGAAGATAAGCCAGGACAAAGAATATTGCATCATGTGGTGTTGTTGGCTCTTGTTCTGAAAAACTCTCCTCTTTTTTGCCATCTTCCATTGGTGATAGTTTTAATGATCTTGAGGGGTTTTGGAATTGTGGTTGTGCTTAATAATGAATGGCTTGTTGAGATAGACAAGTAATAAGAAGTTGCTACATCAAACGACTGGAAATTACTTGTTGGGGAAGGTTTCATGTATATCGGTTGTCCATATAAAAAATTTGACCACTCACTTTTTTTTTTTCAAAGTTAGTTGTTAGTAGTTAGTACACCAAACACTCAAATACTCAACGAAATCGTCAATCCACCTTATAACTCACATAACTCCAATTTGTTCCCAGAACGAATCGAACCTGAGTCTCCCACTCAAACGGGAGGGAGGTCGGACCAAAAAAATTAAAAGTCGTCGTCATTACCAATCACTTATGTCTTAGCCTAGATGCTAAGACTTGGGCTGACTAGAGTAAGTTTCCGATGAAATTTATTTATAATATAAAATTTATACTATTACACTTATAAATGAATATCACTACATTAATCAACTAATACAATTACACCTATAAACTAAAATTATAGTATTAAATGCTATTGATATTATTCTACAAGAGTAATATTATCAGTTTGTAGATGTAATGATATCAATTTCATACTATGAACAAGTTTCACACGATAATTTGTGTAAATCTAATCTTAGCGAGATAATTTATATATATATTGAATCTAATCTAAATTTTAAATTAATTAGTACATAAAATATAAAACTCTAATTTAACATATAAATTTAAATAATATAATTCATATATAGTTCATCAATTCCAATCGCATCAACTAACACCATGTTTGATAGAAGGTATTAAGGTGTGACAGATACAACTAACACATGTAATACTATTTGTGGTGGGCTATATCTATAAACATGTTGGCCATGCATTAAATTGAGCCTCACTTTCTGCTAAACTAATTTCTGTTGAGTGTATATCAATGCGTAGTATTTACAAAAAGCATCAGAAATGATTTTTTTTTTTTCAAATTTAACCAGTGACTCATTTGGTTTCTTATAACATTGCTTGCAGAGGATGTCGGCATATTACGAGTTAAATTCATTTTGGTCCCACGGGACATGTTACCTCACGATTTTGGTCCCAATACTCACCACTTTAGTCCAGTAAGAATTTTTTCATGCAGTTTTAGTCCTTCCGTTACAAAATCTATTAAGTTCAACTGCACTTTTGGTCCCAAACTTTGTCCTGTGAAACTAAAATTACAACTGACTTTAACGAAGAACATAACGGTGGAATCAATCTGCATGAAAAAATGATTTTGGGATCAAAATGATGGGGGTTGTGAGACCAAAAATGATTAACTCATTGACAGTTCGTATTATGTTTCCAACTGTCATCATTCGTAATGAAGGATATTGTAGTTTAGCTGTAAAAGTAATAGAAAGCAGATTCCTCAAAAACTCTTGGACTTTTGTTCATAAGCATTTTCAAGAAAATTAAAAGAACACATCTTTTCCTGATTATATTTGTCTCAGCATTTGCTTCACTGTATGGAATACGGATTGATAACAAAAAACACTACTGTAGAGAGAAAGGAATATGAATATGCTGGAGCAAAAAATAGATACTAAAATGGACAAGCACCTTCATCACCAATATATATCAGTGAAGCATCACATTCACAATACATGATGAGAGAGAGAATCAAAATCATGGCCATTTAATTCTTTTTCTTGTTTTGGGTTTTGATCAAGTGCATCCATCCTCTATCACAACATTCATGGAAAAAAAAAGAGAATGGTTGAGAATTATAGATATGGATCATTGGGGCAAAGGCTGGACAGCAGTCTTGAAGAGAAGAACATACACCTTATCAATCGAGAAGTATATGAACCCTCCTAACGAATGCGTCACGTACGACCCAAAGCTCGTTCCAACAATGCAATGCCAAGCCGGACCATATGTTGAGTCGAAGTCCTGAAACAAAAACCAACAAAACACCCCCCATAACTAACTAATCATCTTCAAACAATTGCCAATCCTCCCTGAGAATAACCAAATTCTATTGTACATTTTGGCAGATGTTCTACTTGTGTCAATTCATTACCTCTTCAATTTCATCAAGAATTCATGGCCCTTTTTTCAGAATTAGGAGCTCGTTATATCCATTCACAATCTCTTCTAATGTCATTACTCCTCCTTGTATATAGTTTAGGTGGTGTTTTGAAACCCCACTCGAATCACTTATTTTTTGAAAAAGTTGGGTCTCACCAATTTAAAATATAAGTGTTTCTAACTATTCCACTTGTGGTAGGCACTAGGTCACATAAGTTTTATATGGCAAAAACTCATATGAGACGGTTTCATGCATGAGACGGACTACAACCTAGCACAAATCACACCCATCCATCCCAAAGTGTTAAAGCGTCAATGCCCAAATTATGTCCCGTCTGAGACCATATCATGCAAGTGTGACTCGTTTTACATATATCACTTCCAATAGTTTCTACTTCAAGATTGGATTTTTAAATCTATTAACACACATCATTTGCAAGAAAAATTGGCAAATTTTACAGGCAATGAGTAAATGTTTCTTACTTACTTCCAAAAACAACACTAAACTTTACAGTATACACTTTCTCATTACTTTAATCACGCCATATACTAACAAATATACAAAAAAGCACTAGCCTTTACCAAATTGTTCAACATCACATACCAGAAATCCAAAACAAAATTTGCCAACATACCCAATAACCAAGATATTGTAACACATCTTTCTAATTACCAAGAAAGTTACAAATAACATAATAGAAATAATACCTTTTTGAGAGCAAGGGCAAGGCGTTTGCTGTCAATTTTGGGGGAAGACATGGAGTCAATAATGTGTCTGGAAGTTTTAAAAGCGTGATTCTGCAGAGGTGAAGGCATATCTGAAGCCCTGACACGTATGTTCATGCCATCATGATCCTGTTTTTGCTCCACTTGTTTCTTCTTCTTCTGGATTAAACTGTTCAAGAATTTGCTCCTTCTCTCCAATTCTTCTTCTGCTCCCTCCATTGCAATTGCAGATCCTCAATCATTCATCGCCCTGATTTATCTGTGTTTTTGGTGTACTAGAGCTCAGTTAAGAAAAGAGAAAAGTGTAAGAATAGGTGTTTGTTTGTGTTTATATGAACAAAAGACTTGAAAATGAAATCTAGTGCAAACAAGAACCTCGAATCTAATGAATTGTTTTTATGGTTTTGGGTGTGTAGTGTATATTTATTTTGGTTCTTTTGAGGGGGCTTTTATTTTATGATGAATTGTGGGGTTGGGAGGAGGTTTAAGATTATTGAAGAGCAAAAGTAGGATTTATTGCCGGAGAGAATGGTGGGGTGGGGGTGGGGGGGGGGGCCAGCCACTATGGTGCCATCTTTGCAGTTTGCTGGTCAATTCTCAAGCCCACCACATTTTATGAAGTACTAACAAAAAAACAAGTTGCACAAATTGCATATCAAAATCTATGTCTCAATGCATAGTGTGTTTTATGTGTATTAAAGATGTTGAAAATGTTTTTGAAATAAGTTAGTCTTATATTCCCACCGTCCCAATCATAATAATATTTTTACTGTTCATAAGGATTTAGTGGAATAATGATAAAGTGATAAAGTAGGAAGAATTGTTTATTAGTATTTTATATATAAAAAGTGATGAGTAATTGGAGGTAAAAAATGTTGTTTATTAATATTTTATGTGATAAAATAATAAAGTAATAAAATGTGTAAGTAACTTTACCATTATGATTGAGACAAAAATATGGGGTACTTTACCATTATGATTGGGACGGAGGGAGTATAAAATAGTTTTATCTTGCAATGAATTTGCAAATAACATTTTATATTAGAATGATTAAGATTTTTTAATGAAACAACTAATATTATTTAAAAATACACACAAAATGTAAATTAGTTGCACGGTAAAAATAATTTACATCAAATTTTGTGTATCAATATAAATTCAGAATGCAATAAAAATATTAAATGAAGGGGTGAATTCGGGTCATAAAGAATCTAAATGAGAACATAGAGTAAGGGAATAAAAGAGAATGGCTTTTAACCCTAATAAAGGTAAAGGAAAAGAGGATTTTATTGTGGCATAAAAAGGACAACACATGAACAAGGAGAAAATTAATGGACCAAATATTTTTTGTGACGAGATTAAACAGTAAAGCTTGAAAACAAATACTCACTCTATCATATTTTTTGATTATTCGGTTAATGTAGACACGAAGATTAAAAAAAAAAAATAATAGTATTAAATGGTGTAAAGTGAGTTTGATAAAGATAAATAATAATACTGAAAGGTGTAAAGTGGGTTTAATGGAAAAAATAATAATATTAAATAATATTAAAAATTACTTTATTTTCTTTTTAAAAATAGCCAAATAAAATTGAAACTGTTATTTACGAAAAATGGATAATTAAAATAAAAAATAGAGGAGTACAAAAGAAAAAGAAGAAGAGAAAAGAGGGGTGTAGAATCTAAAGAAAAAAGTGGCGACAAAAGCATCGATAATCACGGGCAAGTTGAAAAAGCCTTCTCATAATTTTTTGTCTACCTTTAACAAGATTCTTCTTACTTCTTCTTTTTCCATTTTTCACTTACGCTAATGTTGACTAGATTTTTCTACTTGTCGCATTTACTATCTGCTTGTCTTTTAGACAGTAGACACATGATTTTAATAATTAATTGTATAATAGAATTTAAAGAACTTTTACTAATTTTGTCAAGTTTATGTTTATATAATTCAGTCCTTAAGATGAGTATCTATTATTACCTGTCAACTAGTAATTAAGATGGGTTTTTCTACTGTCTGGAACGGCTTCGCCCTTCCTGACGTCAGATATCCAATAAAATATTGTCACATCATTTAACTTCGCCCAATAAAAGATTGTCACATCATTTAAATTCGCCATGGGCAGTACTATTACGCCATAAGACTAAATAGTTAATTTTTTAAATAAAAATGATAAAATTACTGAAATATCTTTATAACATTTTTTAAATAAAAAATACAATGTTCATAAATTTAAAAAATTTAGTTCACGATCCCGAACTCGGCCCATGCGCGACCCGGGTCGGGTTCGGGTCTGGGTCCGAGTAGGATCCGAGTCCTGATTTGGGTTCGAGTTCTAGTCAGGGTTTGTGTCTAGGTTGTGTCTGGATATGGGTTAAGGTCCCGGTCGCCCTGCTCCCAGATGATGCAGGTGGGGTGGTGGTCCCGGCCCGGTCGTGGTCGTGGTCCGTTAAGGTCCGTGCCGTGGTCCAGATCGTGGTCCGGCCGGGTCTGGCTCTGGGCCAGTCCGCCAAGGTCCCGGTCGAGGTCCTGAGTCCGATCAAGGTCCAGGTCCGGGTTAGGGTCCGAGTCAGGGTCCGGTCAGGTTTTGGGTCCGGTCCGGGTTCGGGTCATGGTTAGGGTCCGGTTCGGGCAGGGTCCGGGTTTGGGTCTGGGTTAAGGTCCGTCGGGTCGAGTTTTGGGTGGTTTGGGTCCGGGTCCGGTCTGGTCCCGGGTCGTGGTCCGCTTCGGGTCCGGGGTTAGGGTTCGGTCTGGGTCCGGGTCAGGGTCTGGGTTCGGTCCAGGTCCGGGTGCGTGTCCGTTCAGGGTCCGGTGTGGTCCGGGTCAGGATTCGGTTTTGGGTTTGAGTCCGGGTCAAGATGGGTGAGGGTCTGAGTCCAGGATAATTTCGTAATTTTATAAATATTAATTTAATTTATTAATAGAGGCGTCTGATCAAGATTGATGATCTCGCAAACGCATAAACCAGCCGCTGCAAAGTCTGCAATCATTTAAAATTAAAATTATACGTTGGATCAACGATCCAACGGTGATCTAATGATTTCCTGACGTTAGGAAGGGCGAAACTGTTCCTGATCGTAGAAGATCCCAATTAAGATTGATATATGAACTATAAGATTGATATATAGTGAAAAATTATCTCACCAAATCATTAGATGCAAAATAAAAAATTCGTAAAAATAAAAAAACCAACATCAAAAGCAAAAAAATAAAAATAAAAATCCTGCAAAATTAAAAATCGAACATCAAAAGCAAAAGCAAAAGAAAAATAAAAATCCTGCAAAAGAAAAAATCGAACATCAAAAGAATAAAAATTATCATGTGAGTAAAAAGAAGAAAGAGAGAGGAAATATCACAAATGGTCCTGTAACTTTGCCCGAATCTAAAAATAGTCCTAAAAGTTTTTATTTTATCAATTGTGGTCCTTTTGGTATCAATTGTAGTCCTTCTCGCCAGATAATTTAAAATTTGATCGGAAAATTGACATAACTTTTTATTCTGGTCACATTGACGGTCGTCACCACTCTCATTTAAATTGTCTTTCATCAAGGAAGAAAAACCCCCAATCAATTTCATGTTTGTTTACACTTCTCTCGTGAATCGCAACTTCAAAATTACGAATTTCATTCATTATCGTGGCTAATTTCGAGTGATTTACGTTGATGAGAGTGTCAAAACTTATACTATTCTCTTCCTTTCATTGAACCCGTCATTTCAATATTTTTTTCGCATTATTTTGTGTGCTACATAATATTTCCGGTCATTTTCCGGTCAAATTTTTCAATTTTCCGACGAAAAGGACTAAAATTGAAACTAAAAGGACTAAAATTGATAAAGTAAAAACATAAAATACCATTTATGGATTCAGACAAAGACATAGGACCATTTGTGATCTTTTCTCAGAAAGAGACGCAAGAAATGTTAGGGCAAAAAAACGAGGATGGTAAAATAAGAAGTAGACAAAATAAGATAATGTAATAATAATGCTTTTAATAATAATGCTTTTAAAATTGTAATTTATGGAACTTAGAATTTAACATATAAGGTTGAGATTTTTTTTTAATAATTAGATGTGGGTTGAGATTAAATTTAAGATGGAATATTCTACATATTTTTTCCAAATATTTTTTCCAATCCGTTATAATTTGTTAATATATATTCCGTACTTATCTATTCCAAATATTTTTCCCATATTCTAAAAATTTATTTTTCAATTCAACATTAATACTTATAAAAATATTCCAAATATGTTTTCCAAATATTATTCTCTATCCATTAATGACCACAAAGAGAGAGCTGAGGATTTTATAGTAATAATTAATCAACATTGTTCACCTTGCACCTCCATGTTCAATCTGTCTTGAGTTATTTTAAACAAAAAAATATAAACAATTTTTTTTTTCTGATTTGGTATTAAAGATACAGTGTATATATGTTTAATGTACAAAATATTGTGCAAGACCCTGCAAAATCGGTCTAAAGCTTACACATATTTTATTCGACGACTTACGCGATTTGAATCTTTTTTTTCTGATTAATTAAATAAGATTGATATTGACATTAGTGTTTGTAAAAATATTTCACATATTTATTTTAAAATTCATTATAATTTATTAATATTAATTACAAAGATTCGTTTCCCAATTTGACAATAATTTTTTTGCGTGAAAAAATCCATGGTTTTACGTATGTAGGCGGTTTACGCTATTATATATATATATATATATATATATATATATATATATATATATATATATATATATATAAATAATGATATGAAACCAACTATCTGATTTTTTATGGAACCATATTAATGAGGTGTCATGCCAACTCATCATACACATAATTAATTTTATTTAAATAAATTATAGAATGTTTTATAATTAATATACTATACCCTAAACCATGAACTCTAAACCCTAAATCATGAACCATTCGGGTCGGGTTCGGGTCTGATCGGGGTTGGGTCCGGGCCGGGTAAAAAAAAATTGAACTGAAATAAAAAACTAATTTTTTTTACCCGGCCCGAGTGGTTCATGGTTCATCCGACCCGAAAAGTTCATGATTTAGGGTTTAGGATGAACATTCTATAATTTATTTAAATAAAATTAATTATGTGAATGATGAGTTGGAATGACACTTCATTAATCTGGTTCTATAAAAAATCAGATAGTTGGTTCTATATCAGTTCTGATATATATATATATATTTTAAAAAGAAATATATTACAAAATTCTAAAGATATTTAAAATATTTTTTTAGATATAATAGAAAAGAAAGATATTTCAAAGTTCTAAATATATTCCAAAGATTTTTTCTCAAATTCAATATTTGAAATTATCACAAAGATTTAGGTAAACAATTTATAATAATAAAGTTGTTGCTAGTATGCTCAGAAATTCAATTGGGCCAAACCCATATTGAGATGTCCTACTCCTGCCTATCGAAATCAATAGTTATTAATTTTAAAATTTTAATCTGGTGGCCTGTTAATTTTATTTTAGTCCACTTTTTCAAATTCATTTTCACTGTATTAATTTTTTAAAAGGGTGATCAAGGTTTCATTCAGCGGAAACTGATGAATGATGATAAGGTATTGGAGACAATATAAAACCGAATCATGAATTATGCCTATGAATTTTACATTGCATAAATATAATGTAAGATCTACAATACCTTAAACCCGGAATACATATATCAATTTGGGCCAAAATTAATAATTCATCCTATCGAAGGCTTGGTTTTGAAACATTCAAGAGTAGTTCTTGGACCTTTTAAAAATATAAATTATTTACATCCACTTTTCAAATTTAATAAATTTATATTTTTTAAAAATACTGTATATTATGTTCAAGGATTTTTTTTTTTTTTTTTTTTTTTTGTGGCAAAAGGGGGTGATCAAGGGGGTTTCATTCAATAGTAGCGGAAACTGATGAATGATGAAAGAGAGATAGTGAGTGAGAGATACACAACAGCTGCATAAACAGTTTTTACAAGTACAACAAAGCTCAATTATTATCTCCAATATAAAACAGAAACATGAATTATGCCTATGAATTTTACATTACATAAATATAATGTAAGATCTACAATACCTTATCAACAAGGATAATTTATTTATTTTAGGAATACATATATTAATTGTTACACACTGAAATTAATAATTCATCCTATCGAAGAGTGAGATTAGGTGGAGTATTTGAAATATACAAGAGTGTTTTTTATGTGCACAGTACACTCAATAGTTTATTTTAAAAATATGTAATTTTTTTACACCGAAACATACAACTATTACATGAGCAATCTGTGTTCGTAAAACATAATTGCACGTTTCAGTGTAACAAATTATATATTTCAATGCAACAAGTGATATATTTCTAAAGTACACTACGAAATGCACTTTAAATGAAGCGGGCCTATAATATTGATTTACTAAAGAGTTTTATGCATGAGTAATTTTTGGTGGACAGATTCTGCCTTGGTAGAGACTATTTTAGACTTGGTGGGTTTGATTGAGGACAGATTCTTGGGTGGACTTGATTGGGAGCAAAGGTTTTTTAATGATTCTATCCTGGGCAGAATCTGCCCATTTAGCACCTCCCTTTTATGTATGGGTAATTCTTCGAGGGCAGATTCTGCTCTGGCAGAAAAGACTATTTTAAATTTGGTGGACTTGATTGAGGGCAGATTCTTGGGTGGACTTGATTTGGGGCAAAGACTTTTTAATGATTCTGCCCTGGACATAATCTACTCATTTAGAACCTCCCATTCAAAATATAAGAAAATGGATCATCTGTGCAAAACTCATCTGATGATAATCTAGTTCTTTGATAGAAGACTCTATAATATTTTGAGAGAAGAATTTGAAAGAAGAAGGAGAAGAGCGAAGACCAGTATTTTTTTTTTTTTTTTTTTTTGAAAATAATGTGCAGAAGATGTAGAAGAATTCAGATATCAAGGGGAACTTGATTTATTTCCTGCGATCATTTTGATGGTAAATAAGATGTGAAGAGGAAATGGAAAAGGTACTATATTCTCAAGGGTAAATTTGGAAAAAAAGATTTTAATTACATATGATTTTATGAATATCACTTCAATAGAATGGATTCACTATCACATGAAATTAGTGGAGTAGAAACTGGGTTTTTATTTTTTTAAAGGGCTCTTGTATTTATGCATATTACCTACTAAATATCATATTATAAGTGTTAGTATATCTATCACTCACTAATAATCCGAAGGAAATTTGAGGATCTTACTATATATTGATTTTTTTTGCCTGGAGAGAGGAGAGGGGTGGGTTGGTTGGGTGGAGAGGGGATTTAATTCGTCTTCTTAAATTTCCATAAAAAAAAGAAAAAAAACAGTAGTAACCATTGAAAATTGTCATCAATCCACGATATAAAAAATAAATTTAGAAAGAGAGAGAGATATACAACAGCTGCATAAACAGTTTTTACAAGTACACCATTAAAACTCAATTATTATCTCCAATACAAAAAAAAAAATAAAAAAATCTCCAAGACAAATTTATACACAACATATAAAAGAGAAGACATGGTAAGGAAAATTGTAAAACAATAATAAACTAGTTAAGAAATTATTATTTTGTGACACTATCTCTATCTAGTCATTCCTGATTCAACAACTGGAGCCATAGCCACACCTCGGCTCTGTCTCTCCACATTTCCATGCCATCCTGATTGAATCAAACATCCAAAACAAATTAATCATCAAGTATTAATTCAATAATAATTTAATTGGATGAATTTATAGATGCAATGAATGAATTACCAATAGACATATCGAAGCCACGGTTTTTGAGCTCGCGATATTCTTGACAAAGAGCACAAGACTCGCAGCAGCAGTGGACCAAACAGTCTCCGCAGGGGGTTTCGTGCAACAAATATTGCTGCCTCATTTTAGTGCGATAGAAACAAGTGTAGAAACAAGGGCACCCCGTCACGCATGCTATCAATGTGTATAATGCTCCATTCTGCCCACACGCTACACCACCACACATACATTATAATTAATTACTTACTTTATAATCATAAAGAATATAATATTCTTACTTCATCTATATATTAGTAATTGTTTATATTCAAATCATACAGTCAAATTTGAGAGGAGGAAAGTGTGACCAAATGAATAGGTTAGCTTGTATATTTAATCATGAACCTAGCATAACTTTTGAAACATATATATGTTTGATTAATTGTGTGCAACTGATGCACAACTAATACAATTAAATAAAAACAGTACTATATTTTTAGTGAAATAATACTCAGAAACACAAATAATTAATACTGTTCCAGTGAAAGTAATTAATACTACAAGAATTTGCCTATATATATTGAATTGTAAATTTATACTAATTTGGAAGGGGGTATTAGGAAAAAAAATACTAATACTTACAGCTTGAGCCTTTGTCGACAATTTCAGCAATTTGGCCAAACGTAATACACGGGCACCAGCACGTTATGCAACCTGATAATTTATTCAAAACCCAAAACAAAATTGGATTAATTAATTTTAGAGAAACTTAATTTTTTAATTTCAACAACATATGCATCGCAACACCGGCAGCGCGTCACTACACGCGCCACCGTTGTCAATTGAAAGCTTACAGTTTCGGAGATCGGAAAAGCAATCACACAGTCCGGTTGACCAAGCGACCTGTGACTTAGGCAGGATACGAGGCAGTGGGTCGGGCTTGTTCGTGTAATACTGCTGCGAGCTCACCGGAATCCCAGTCGGCGTGGTGGCGTCTATCGCCGGAGCTGTGGTGGTGTCGGAGAATTTCTGGTACTCACTTGAGTTTGAAAAATACATGGTTAATCGAGTTGAGAGGTATTCTTTCGATCTTAATTTTTAGATAAGAATGAATTGGAATATGGCGGTAAGTCGTGTTTTGGGGGCATGTGCGTTTATAAAATATGTGGAGTGAGAGAGAGGTGGGGATACGCGCTAACGACTTATGAGTCAACGTTGAAAGGTCAACACATATTAGTATAAGCTTTGATCATTCTACTCGTTTTTTGCTTGTGGATTAGACTTAGTTGCTTTCCACATTAATTAGTGAGTTTACTGCCTAGTTACAACTTACAAGCTACAACCTTTCTTCACTCTTGATAATTTTTTAAAAGAAAGATGATGATACAAATAATTTAAGATAAACCCCGTCAAGTGTGGATAACTCAACTGATTTGAGCTCCGCTACCTAGAATCATGAGGTCCTGAATTCGAGATATATAATAGAAAAAATTATTCCCTCTTGTGATGGTTCCCTTTGTGGTGGAGTGGTTGAGGTTTCGATTGTGGTGCGGAATTGCAGTCTCCGTGGTCCCCCTCTTGTGGTGGTTGTGATTTCGGCCTACAGCGAGACGAAAAGATGTTGTCATGTGCCAAGTGGTCGAAAGACTATTGTAATTAATTATCTTAGGTAACTATTGTAATTGATTACTTTTAAAAAAAAATTAAAATAAAAGATCCGTGACGGCAATTACGAATTTAAGATACATACATCATTTGAATTCAACATTAATTAATGCATACGATAGAAAATAAGCACAAAATCATGTACTTGTTCACTCAAACGCACACGCATTCTATACATGTACTGTTTTTATATACTCTCGGTCCAATTAGGTTTTTATTTTATTTTATAAAATTTTCAATTATATAGACTTATTTCATTATATAAAATATATTTTTTAGTTCATTTATAATATACCCTCATGAATTAATTACACTAGAAAATTTTAAAATTTTGCTTGTCTAATTTATTTTTTCAATATTACTTTTTAATTTTTGTGAAAAGTTAAACAAATTTATATAATTACGGTTGAATTTTCTATTCAACCCTTCATATTTTATTGGTGTTCAATCCTGCTTAATTCTTAACACATGAATTTTGTATATGAGAGTTCATTGAATATATTTTATTATTTCATGTTTCACCCATTCCTATTATACAATATAAAGTGAAATTAAAATCAATTATAGAACATGTGATCTCATTCCATATAATTAACAAGAGAGAGTAATACATTATTTTTTTGTGAGGAAGAAAGACAAACTTCCCCCACCCGTACAGTTGGCCTCTCACTCGGGTGGGAAGAGTAGTACATTATCATTTCTATGAATAGAGAGCGCTGACAAAATAACATGATATGACATATATTGTAATTGTACAATTTATGCTCCGTCCGTCCCAGATGAGTTTTCACACTACTCTTGGCATGACAATCAATAATTTTTTTTCTTTATTAAAGTGATAAAATAAAAATATTTATGTCAAATCAACTTTAAAAGTATTTATGTCAAATCAACTTTAATTGTGTTGTTGTGAGTTAATTGTATTATAAAAGTAATGATATATAGTGTAATTTAGTGTATATTGTAAGAATTTGAGTTTTGAGTAAAATTTCTTCTTATGGGTGTAAAAATGAATATGGGAAAATAAAAAAAAGAAAGTGTGGAAATTAATAATAAATTAAAAAGGAAAATGTTAACATTGATAAAAAAACAAAAAAGAAAAAAAGGAGTAGATCATATTACAACATTATTTAAAATATTATTTAAAAAATCTTAACATTTAAATATAAATTTAGAATATGATATTTAAGATACTAAAAAAATTAAATTAATTACAAAGAAATATTAAAACTATGTTTTGTCAAGAGTGGGATTTGAACCCACGCCCTTTCGGACCAGTACCTGAAACTGGCGCCTTAGACCGCTCGGCCATCTTGACTTATATGTTTGGTTTGCTATCATATGTAATCTTGAATCCGTGATTTTAAAATCATCACCATTGACATTAAATTATAAAAAAAGTGGCACTCCTGCATGATCGTCTCACGGTGAGAGGCGATTACGTAATTTAAGCGTTACGCGTTTTAACAACACTTTTGAGGTGGATGTAAATTGTGTTAAATTGTATTCCGCCTCATCGTACAGGCAAAATGCCATCTGATTTTTTGTTATAAAAAAATTATAACCTTAATTATTAAAACTAAGCTCTTAGTGGTTTAATCCCAAAATAACGATATAAGCACTAAAAAATTATGTAAGAAATTAAATTTAGCGATTATCTTAATATTTTAATTTTTTTCTTATTGAATTTTGAATTCGAGGATGACTTTAGTTTGTTGATGTTTTATATATCTCTTTTGGATTTTGGATATGCGCTTTTATTAATAATATCTTGTCTTTCACTAATTTTCTTTTTTGATTCAAATATCGATCACTTTAAATTTGTTATTTTACGCGTATATTGATCTTTGATTAAGAAATACTAAGGGGTTTTCCCAAGCCATTAGCCAACGCATGATCCAATTTTAAAGATTTTTTTTTATGTGCACGTCGCCAGATTATGAAAAAAATGATGAACAAGATAGATCAATATTTTTTTAAATAGTGTGACAAATACACAGTAGTTTGAATAAAGTCACTTTGATCCTCTGAAATACAAAAAAAATTAATGTGAGTTAAACTTTAATAATTGTTTTTTGCACTAAAACAAATTACAGGTTTAACAAATAAAGTGTCATTAAATAAGTTAAACACCTATGCATTTATTATTGCATAGTCATTTTATTTCAGGCCCCTTTAACATCTTGTTTCAACATCAAAATAATTTAGTTTATATAGATAAAATAGGCAAAATGAAATGCAGCTTAGGCATATGGCCACCACATTCAGTTTTAAATTAGAGTTGGAGTTGGCGCACATAATGGATTGGCAAATTGCATCCCCATTATAACATTTTAATGGGTTTTTATATATTACTAGTTCTAATTTTGATTGACTAAAAAATATAGTCACAGATATTAAGAAAAAATGAGAAATAATATTATTAAATAGTGTAAAATGGATAAAGTAAGTTTGATGGAGAGAAATAATAATATTAAATGGTGTAAAGAAGGTTTATGGTGGAAATAATAATATTAAATAATATTGAAAGTTGTTTTATTTTCTTTTTAGAAAAATGACCAAATAAAATAAAGACGGCTATTTATGAAAAATAGTCAATTAAAATTAGAACGGAGGGAGTAATTGGAACGAGGAGAGTGTTTGTGTGATGTTTTAGATGGATATGTCCAACTATATGTACAACTAAATTAAGGTGGGCTCAATTTGAAGGTGTAGTCTGACTTTTCAAACTTATGCATCATATATATTTTTTTTAATTAAAAATTGCTGTTATATTTCAAATTTGAGAAGGTATCGTGTGAAAATGCTGTTACCTCAAAACTCAGAAGGTATTGTGCGCACCATTTTCACCATACATATTAAAGTATTGATTTTTACTAACGATAATAATAATGGTATATGGTGAAAATTTTAGAATTAAAATTTTTATTACTTTTAATTCCACTAAAAATTATCCCATTCTGTTCAAATTTTAAGATAAATAAGAAGAGACAAAAAAGTGGGGCACCGAAGCTCTAAGTAGAATATAGAAACAGGCAAGCAAGAACATATATATACCTCACATTTTAATTGAGGCGACTTATCAACTTGAAGATTAAAGCTTTGCTAGCAGAGATGAGTATTCGTGTAGAACTCATATTATTGAAATATAGCCAGCCCAATACATGAGGGTACAGTCCAATAAAAAACAGGGTTACACCTCTCAATGGGCTTAATGTAGGCCCAGAACTCTGTTGGCCCAAAGCATTTGAACAAGCCATGATCCCATGAATATCTTTATACGTGGGATAACCCAAGGGCCCGAACATTAAATTGAAAAAATGATAGAGAAAGTTGAATTTAAATATTCGTATATGCATAATTATAATTGTAGCTATTTGCAACTTTAATATGCTTTCTCATTTTAGAAGTTTCCGTTTTCTTATTTGTTCAATCGACAGTGCTATAGATAGAAGATAAATCAAGAGTGCTTTGAGAGAATTCCGCCTCATCTAAAAGCTCGAGCTTGTAAAGAGGGTCGGGAATAATCTATTTACTTAATTTCCCTCAACATGCTTCATGAATAAAATTGTAAATTGAATAAATACTTTGAACTAAATTGCTATTTTCCTCCCCTAAACAGTAAACACATGAACACAAGATAACATAGAATGATGCAGGAGCAACTTCGATCTTTTATTCAAAAGAAAACAAAATGATTCAAGTTGGGATATGGATCATCTATCTTCCTCGGTGTAAATTTAGATAAAGAAAAATGCACAGTTAGAGAAGTCGTATTTATTCATTTTCTATATTTTCACTCAATTCTTTTAATTACCATGTGTTTTTATATTCAAAGAAAAATAACATAAAGAAATGAAAATGATAAGTTTCCTTCAAATTTATACAACAATACGTGACGTCATGTTTAACATGAATTTATGAGCCCTAAAGTAATTAAAACAACATACTCTATAATATGGTTTTGTAATTATATGTATGTAAAAAATTAATAAAATGTCAACATCAGGGTGGTCAATGAATTCACGAGCATTTGTTTTAAATGAAGCGTCGAAACTTATGAAGAAGCCTTTCTGCATGACTGCATGTGCTCTGCTTTTGTCTTACACATTGGATTGGATTATTGCCAACGAAACCTTTTTTTGGACTTTTTCCAGCGTGTGTCGATGTGATTGCCACGTACATTCATTCTACAATTCTTCTGTCACCACTCTTTACAAATTCACGAATATAAAATAAATTTATAGTTGCATAAAAAATCATAATACTAATTATATATCATTCTTCAAATAACTCTACATGAAATAATGCATGCGAAAATAAATCTTATAAAAAGCACAATGTCTTAAATAAATGATGTTAAAATACGTAATAGTACGATAACAAGTGCACAACTAAAAATCACGAATCTTATAAAATCAAAGACCAACCAAATTAAAGCAGAGATGGATCGAAAAAGAAATACATGCAGTTTTCGAATCTCGCTCTGTGGATATGAGAATGGGTATATATGTATTCGTTTTTTTTTCCTTTCTAAAATACAATTACACGCATAGAAATTATTATTACACTAATACACATTTGAAACAGGACAATTTGTGAAAAATAGCGTTGGATAGAAATTATAACCGCTTTCTCAAATAAATTTTATCCAGAAACTTGGACAATTCTTAAAAAACCGATTGTCCAAAATCGTGACTTGACAAATTTTTCAACCACCGCTTTAAGATTTTTCTTGGGCAGAGGTTGATAAATCATTGTCTAAGTTAATATTTTTTTAATTTATGTTTATATGTTATATAGGCAATGATTTATTAAATCATTTGTCCAATATCTTTTTTTTTAATTAGTAATTTATATTTTAAAAATTGTATAATAAAACTATAAATCAAAATTTATATATACGTCCAATACCATAAACCATAAACCAAAAATCCTATAATAAAATCATAAACCAAAACTTATACCACATATATATATCAAAACATCAAATAAATTAATAAACATACACATCATGAAATAAATAAACATACAATCATAAACATACGTCCAATACACAAAAAACATGAAATATATATCATCACAAATATATAATTTAATTACATGCTACCAAAATTTCAAACACAATATCGTATGAATATAAGAATCGATTGTAAAGGTACCCCGTCCAATCCTTTTTCCATTTCTCCAGTCTTTTCTTAGAGTAAGAATTGAGTTCACGTTCATAGACAAATTGCAAAGAACGAATCAATCAATATAGTATGAATTTTTATTCAATCAATAATAATTTAAATAAATCGATAAATTGACTTACATTGAGAGGAATGTTCGTTAGAGAAGCGCAGATTATATCTTCAATAGAGCAACACACAAAATGTCCACAATGTTCATTATCTCGTTGCCTCGGAACCTGTTGATCCTGTTCACTTTATTTAATAAAGCAAAAGAAACAACATTTAATATAGCGAGAAAAACAACATTCAATAAAGTCGTACATTTATTTTTTAGCACTTGTTTTTTTTTTTTTTCGTTTTTTTGGTTGACCTTTCTCGTTCATGACCATAAATGTTAACAAGATCCGGATTGCCATATTCATCCTCATCTCTAATTATTCTCTCGGTATGGGCGTGGATTTGCGGGATCATCGAAAGATGGTACAAAATGAGTGAAGTTACGAAAAGGATCATCAATTGTGTCAACATCTTCATCGACATGGTCGCTAATCAAAACTATTGTTAAATTTGTTTGATGTAACCACAATTGACAATTTCTTATTAATCGGGTCGGGGACATAGAAAACTTGTTGAGCTTGGTGACCATTATGTAAGGGTCATCTCTCGATCCCACATTCTTCAAATCAACGCATTTAACCCGAACTTTCAACTTGGACCCGTTAGGATCCTCACCCAACTACACTCAAAGATTGGTTGACGGTGAACAATATAGTCGAGTTCCCAAATGTTGACAATCATCCAAAAGTAAGTAGTATTTGATTGATCCATGCGATTCGCGATAATAAACACTCCACTATTCTCATAGTACTTGTGGCATCATGATCTCGGTATAAAATGTGTATCCGTTGCTAAGATAACACTTGTATGAATACACATGTCTATCAGGCATTCTGGATAACCACTTAACTCTTTCATTCACTGATTCTATTTCCCGTGACAACATATTTGCTACATAACCATTGAACCAGTCAACAAACGTGTGATTGTGCTCAACTTCAATCCATGATCTATCTCTGGTGGAATTTCTCTCAGCAAGTGATCGCATGTGCAGATCAATAAAAGGAAGCACGTCGATCGTGTTGTGAAGTACGCACAAGTGCATCCGTGTTAGTTCCTCCATGCTAACACTTACGGGTTGACCACCGTAATGCCTTCACCATCCATCCTATTGGTGTCTTGTAACCGGAAGTCCAATTGCATCGACATTCGGAATAAATTCGCCCGATTACTCATTAACGCTTCTTCTACTAAATAGCGTTCTGCAATGCATCCCTTTGGCCTGGACTTATTCATCACATATCCTTTGAGCACTTTCATATATCTCTCTACACCATACATCCATCGATATCTGACGGGACCACACATCCTTGTCTCGTGTACCAAATGAACTGTTAGGTGAACCATTATATCAAAAAATGATGGAGGGAAATACATCTCAAGCTCACAGAGAGTCCCCACAATCTGCCTCTGAAAACCAAGCAATTTTCTAGGATCTATGACCTTGCTACTCATTGCCTTGAAGAACCAACATAACTTTGTTATGGTTATGCACACATTTTCAGGCAAGATAGAACGTATTGCAATGTGCAAGAAAGTCTGTCATGCGATTTCAGATTCATCAGTCTCACGCCATCATCTGATACAAGTCTCTGTATGTTGGAGGAATAACCCTCTGGTACTTTCACATCCTTTAGCAGCTGAAGTAACTCTTTTCTCTCATTCTTGGACAAGGTGTGTGTAGTAGGAGGTAAGAACGGTTGACCCCTTTCTCTAGGCACATGTTTTAATTCTGCTCTTATTCTCATATCAATCATATCCATTCTTGCATTGTAACCATCCTTGGACTTCTTATCAGCTAGGAGAGTGTTGAGCAAGGTGACATAAACGTTATTCTCAACGTGCATTAGATCAATGAAGTGTCTAACATACAGCTCTTTCCAATAGGGCAATTGAAAGAAAATTGATTCCTTCTTCCAACAACTAGTGGGGACACTCTTTGCGAAGATCTTTCCGTACTGTGTGTCGATATTCTTCATCTCAGGGAGCGGAGACAATGATTCGGCCCACGAGTGAGGGGGAATGTTGAGGGAAATTAAATAAATGGATTATTCCCGATCCTTTCTACAAGTTCGGGCTTTTAGATGAGACATAATTTTTTCAAGATTTACATTTATAGACTTTTTTCATAAATAAACTCTTGTACACAGTAGATGCTCAACATGAACCACGAGACACACATTTACATAAATTTGCACGTACGATGTACGTATGTGTAATTGCATATTTATATATAAGCACACCAAATTCGATGATATAGTTTCCATTTAAAAGTTCATTAATGATGTGCTTTCCGTACAAAGCTTAACCACTCTGTTACAAATTTTAGAAGACAAGATTCCAAAAAATCTGACGCTCACACACAAGAAACAGAGGCCACAAATCTTTTTGGACGATGCATCAAATGTGGAGACTCGTGAACCCAGAGATACAATAGCTTAAATGAAAGAATTTCGTCAAATCTAAAATTATGAAATTGTAATGAGGTGTGTAGTTAACTTATTTATATTATTTTCCTAATTTTAATATTTGTAAACCACTTACATTTAATCTTATAATGAATTTTACCAATACAAGTTCTATCATAAATATAGTACTTTAGGTCCCATATTTATTTTCTAAGTGTAGGTACGTAAGGGATAGGTCTCTTTTGTTTATGGATATGCCTTATAATGCCATGCTGTGCCATGTGATTTATCATATAGCAAGGAAAACACAAGAATTTTATAAATACAAAAAAATCAGGCATACAATTAATGCAATCGTAACTACATGATAGTAAATATAGTAGAGCTCTGTTTTCTTCCTTCACTAGTTGCGAGTTATCATGACTTTTACTTACCCGGGAATTTAGGCAGAATCATATATAACACAATTAAAGCTGTCAATCAACTAGTAACGTTAATTAAGTAATGAGTATTTCATTTTGTGTCCTATTATTTCAAAAAAACATCATAATTAGTTAAATAATCAATATCAATACACACATGATGTGTATGAAAGATTATGTGCGGTACATACTAATTTGCGATAAAAGGGTAAAGAGACACACGTGATACGATTTCACGGTGAGACGGAACCTAATTTGAACATTAACATTTTACATTTTTGGAGGAGTGGATATTGAATTGTGCTAAATTGTACCTGTTTCATGTATGAGATCGTCTTTGTCAAAAAGGAAAATTATTCTTTAATTACCTTTTAAAAATGAGACACCCTTGCATGAGATCGTCTCACGGTGAGACGGGGTATAAGTTGGGTATTGACGCATTAACACTTTCAAAGGGGTGGGTGTAATTTGTGCTAAGTTCTACCCCGTCTCATGCATAAGACCATCTCATATGAGTTTTTGTCTTTAAAAATATGTTTCACTTATTTCACTTTATGCAACAACATAATAGCGTAGATTGACTTAAAATTTCCCGTAAATGGTGTGTAGCTAGTGTTTAAGAAATTGCTAGACTTACTAATGATTTCTATAATTACGAACATGATATTTGGCATAATTTCACAAGATTCTGAAGTAGGTCAATTGCTAAAACACTATGAATTAAAAATTTTGGGAATCATGGCTCATGAGGGTCTCAGGCCCTACCACGACTGCTGGAAAACTATTTCTATTCAGCCACAAGGCCAAAATCGTCATTTCACACAACGCAGCCATTTTTAGCCTATTATTTAAACCGTTATAACTTCCTCACATTTAACACACAAACACACATCAATTCTCAAAGCTCAAACCATGAGAACTCTACTCCCATTTCTCCTCATCGCCGCCTTCCTCGCGGCCTCCACGGCCGCCGACGACGACACCACAGCAACGGCAAACGCCACCGAGTTCATCCGCACGAGTTGCGAAGCAACTCAGTACCCCCACACGTGCTACCAATCCCTATCCGGGTACGCCCCGACCGTGCAACAAGACCCGGCTCGGCTGGCAGCCACAGCCGTGAGCGTGACCCTCTCCCGCGCCGCCATCATGTCGATATACCTCGCGAACCTGTCCCGCCAAGCCGACTTCGGAGCCGGCGACCCGCGGTGCGGCTCGGCTCTCCATGACTGCTTCACGCTGTTCCGCGATGCCGTGAGCCAGATACGCGGCTCGCTGAAGCAGATGCGCCAGCTGAACGGAGCCGGCGGGGAGGAGCTGAGGTTCCAGATGAGCAATGTGCAGACGTGGATGAGCGCAGCCCTCACCAATGAGGACACGTGTACGGATGGATTCGATGCTGTGGCGGCTGGGCCTGTGAAGGCGGACGTGTGTGATCGGACGGTGGAGGTGAAGGAGGTCACCAGCAATGCGCTGGCGCTGGTCAACAGCTATGCTAATGTTATTGTTCCATGAAACACTTTTACAGTTTACTTTGCCGGGTTAATCTATATATATATGTGTATCATATTATATATTTATATTGACACTGTCTTAGGAAAGATAAGGTTATTTGTTTATTGGTGGAAAGTAAAGCATATGAATAGCAAATGAAGAGTGAATGTTTGGATAGATTATTAATTATGATTTGTATTTCATTTTGGAATTATGTAATTAAATAATACAAGTGTATCGTGATATTCAGTTAATTGTGTAAATAAATAATTAATACTACTATTATTTATTTATATTTATATATTAAATATATATTCACATATTGAAGTGGATAAATATGAAAGGGAGGTTACAAATATTTGAAATATCCTACCTGATGTTTGAGACGATATAAGAAAAAGAGAATACGTTCTCCTCTCCCGCTCCTATGATCTCACAGAAAAATACGTAAGATGTAGGAAGAAATGCATATGATGATTTCTTCTTAACACATCACTTAATATAATCAAAGGTCTCTTAAATTGTGATTAATGGAAGCAATCCGTGATCAATTCGTGTGGTTGCGTTTCGGACTTTGAGGATCCAGTACGTACGTAGAATCATCCGGTTCGATATTCTTCCGCTGTAAATTCTGGAATAAAGGTTAGTGGTTTTCTAACATCGTATACTAACAATGGTATCAGAGCCATTGTGTTGGATTCTCGTACGTGATTACGTTTCTCGCACGTTTTTGCCTGATTTGTGATCTAGATTATTGTTTTCACGTTGAATTGCATAAAGTTCTGTATTTTTCAAAATTTGGGATTTTCTGAAACGGATGAATTAGGGGCTGAAAATTTTACTGTAGATGCGTGATATAGTGTAGAATATATTTGCAAAATTTTGTAATTTTTGGCCAAGCCGTTTGTGAGAATTTAATTATTTTTTAAAAAAATTTCGTGAACTTTAACTGCAAATTGCGAACAGTACAGAATGAATTTTGGTATGCTTGACTGGACGAAGTCTGCTAGAAGCTCACTGGATTCATATTCACATACATGAGAATTATATAAGACCCAGTTTGTGGGCCAATAAAGGATTTTTATCTTCGATCTTGGTACTGGGTTAATCTACGTTGAAAGACGATTCCAACGGTATATTATTCGTTAATTTTGGATGAGAAACGAGTGAGATACGAATTTTGGAAGTTTTCAATGTTTCTGGGACCTAATCTCTAAATTTCAGAGAATAAAGGGGCCTTCTTTAGAGAATTCGAAATTCTCGAAGGACCAAATTACAAACTCTGAAAATATCATCTGACCCGGTCAAAATTCAGTCAACCGGGTTTAAACCAGATCGAACCGAACCGCCGGTCTGACAAACGAACCGGGCAGCCCATTGAAACGGACCGGATGATGTCAGCAGAGCGCGTGTGCCACACGCGCCACGCGTAAGTGCGTGAGTCAGCGCTGGAGGCGCGTGGCTGCGCGTGACAGCGATTGCAGGCAGTTTTCCGGGCTTTTCGGCAGTTTTCCGGGTATTAGAAATACTATACCATTTTCAGATTGAAATAATCACTCTCTATCAGATCCAAGTGGGAGTGATTTACTTAATGTTGTGATATTTGATAAAAGTTTACACATTAATATTATATGGATCTTGATGATAGTAATTATTTATGTCACAAAAGTTTCAATCTTGAAATATACTCTAGGAAACATGTGTCTGAGAGACATCAAGATATTGAGGGACACACCTCATTTATATTTTCAGAAATTAGATCAGTCTTTAGTGAATGAGGGTGGACCTAGAGACGATCGAGAGGTTCTATCTCGTTATGCAAGAGACTAATGAAACAAAGCAATGAAAGATAATATAGAGTCTATTAGGTCGAATCAAGTTTTTTGAAACTTGTAGATCTTTTATTGGGACACATCTTAAAAAATGCTCACTTAGTAGAGAAAGATTATACTCATAAATGGGTATTTAGACTTTCTTCAACTGTTGTGAGATTTTTCCTCGATTCGTTCATTTTTTGGCTATAATATCAAGTATAGATTTAGAATTACATAAAAAAATGGACATTACTGTTTTTCTCAATGGAGAATTCAAAGAAGGGGATAATGTTTGTAAATTGAAGAAATCGATTTACAAACTTAAACAATCCTCAAGACAGTGGTACTTGAGACTACATACTATGATTGTCTCATATTAACTTTGTTAGACAAAGACCACCGTGTTTATGTTTAACGGTCCAAAGATAGTTCTGTAATTCTATGATTATATATTGATACAGTGTTAGCTGAAAAGACGCAATGAGAATTTTTTTTGTGAAAGCTTCATAAAGATCGTTCAAAGAAGTAACTTGAAAAGTCTTAGCAGACTTATGTAGTAAGACTTCTTAAACGATTTAAATGAATGTATAAAAGCTTGTAGATTCTCATGTTATAAAAAGACGAGTCATTGAACTATGATGAATGTCCAAAGACTGAAAGATGAAATGTCAAATGTACCATAAGCAAATTCAATTGAATGTCGGAAGTGTGTCATGTTGTGTGTACATCTAGACATTTGTTAAGTTGTTGGTTTGATTAGCAGTTATCAGTTAAATCCGAATAGAGACACTAAAAGATAGTGTGTGAGATTTTTGAGATATCTGATGGGAATTGCAGATTATTATCTCAAGGAGATAATCTAAACTTAGAGAGTATACAAACAGTAACTGGAATTATGATTTAGATGCAAGTAAATCAAATTTCAGTTATGCCTTATTGCATAATAATGAAGCAATCTCGTGGCGTAACATGAAATAAGTCTGTATAACACTGACCACTATCAAAGCGAAACTTGTGGCATGTGCATCTGCAGTCAAATAAATATTTTGGTTAAGAATTTTCATGAAATATTTGGAATTAATAAGCACTCAATTGAGATCTTTAACGATTCATGGAGAATTAAACACTCTAGTGGGAGTTGTAACGATTCATTGATGTATATGACATTCCAGTGGGAGTTATATTGATTCACTCTGGAATCAAACACTCCAGTGGGAGTTATATCGATTCACTGTGAAATTAAACACTCCAATGGGAGTTGTAAAGATTGATTGTGAAATCAAACACTTCAGTGGGAGCTGTTATGATTCATCATAGTAATCAAAGAAAATAAAGCTTACTCTAAAGATTTCAAGTATTATGAAAAATTTAACTTTGTAAAGACGTTACAAAGAAGAAAAAGTGATTCTTGAATAAATTTCTGCTGACTTGATGTTAGCAGATTTGTTGTCAAACCTATTTACAGAAGATGTGTAAGACATCTTAAGATCTTAGGTTTGTATGAATTTAAATGGACTACATAGTAGTTGTTAATGTTACTAGACATTTATGTATTATGAACTATATGAATGTTCATATAATAGTATGTCGACAAGTTGATTGGCTTTCTCATACGAGCAATCGCCTCTGACATCGAGATATGTGCAGAGATGAGATTATATTGTGAGATTATATTGTTTGATAATCGCAGATATATCCCTATTTTTACCATTTGTATCTATTTGAGGTTTTTAAGCCTCTTAAAAAAAAGCTAAATTTCTATGGATTTCTAAGATAATAGTGTTGCTAATTTAGTTAAGTAGTCGATAATGCATACACTTGAACATGTCTGGATTTACATGATGTCAAATAAATAAAAAGAACATCATACTTTCTATTGTGTTCATTGACCATCCCAATCGAGTTGTGAACTTAAAACATCGATGAAAGGTTGAATATGTATTTTCATTGAAAGAGATATGTCAACTGTGTTAAGTTGACCATAAGAAAACGAGTTTTGAAATATATCCCTTGCTATTATCTTAACATTTATATATGAAAAACTCTTTCTCGAGGTTTTGATAAAAGCCTCTTAAAAATGTGAAGTAAATGAGTGTAAGGCTCCTTTCAGGACTTTAAATAAATAATTAATATTATTTATTTATATTTATATATTAAATTTATATTCACATATTTTAAATATGCTACCAAATATTTGAAATATTAATGCGATATAAGAAAAAAAGAAATACGCTCTCTTCTCTCCGGCTTCTATGATCTCATGTAAGTCTAGGAAAGAAATGCATATATAATTTCTTCTTAACACATCACTAATATAATCAAAGGTCTCTTAAATTGTGATTATTTTGATCAATTAGGTAATGGGAAGGACATCTTTTGATTCCAACACTTTCTATTGTGTTCAATAAAGGTTAGTGGTTTTCTAACATCGTATTCTAACAAATTGGGATGCCTTCTTTTTTTATCTTTTCCAAATTATTTGTATTGTCCAAATTATTTCATTTTGGAATTATGTAATGTAATTAAATATGGCTGTACTACAAAATTAGTTTCAAAGAGGGAAGAGGGGATTTGGATTTGGTGCCCTGAAACGACGTTATGTCAACAATGTATCCCATGTAACACAACACAAGTATACACAGGTTCGTTTGCAAAATTCATATCAAAAGCGAAAGTGCTTCTTTAAAAAAAAAAAAAAAAATACTCTTCATATTAAACTATTATTTTAAGTTGAGTTTTTGGCCAAACAATAATTTTATATCATTAACACACCCTTATATAAGCCTTTATTAAAACTTTTTTACAAACACATATTCTTTAATTACTTCTTAAAATCACCTTATATTCTAAAACACTTTATTTTTCATTTTGCTATGAAAAGGTATTATGTCATTTTTTTTAGGTGTTAAAAATGTGAAGTTAAAATGAGTGTAAGGCTCTAACTTGGTGGTCCCCTATGTGAGTGGGAGATGTAATAAATAATTAATATTATTTATTTATATTTATATATTTTAGGGAATATATATTCACATATTGAAAAAAAAAAGTGGATAAATATGAAAGGGAGGTTACAAATATTTGAAATATCCTACCGGATGTTTGAGGCGATATAAGAAAAAATAGAATGATTTAGGGTTTCTTCTCTTAGTGTTTAGGGTGTAGATGGTTCATGATCTCAATCCAAAAAAAAATAAAAGGAACGTAAGATGTAGGAATATATTTTTAAAAAGGGTATGACGAAAATTTCTTAATTTCTTTTGCAACATATCAAAAATAGTACGTTAATTATAATTAAAAATTTCTCCTGTCTCTTTAAATTTTTTTTTTTAATGGAGCCAATTTTTGCGTATTTGATCGAACACTCGATAGGCTATGCATAAAGCCAATTACATTACCTAAATGGTGGTTAGCTTGGACCAGGGAACACTTGCGCATCGCCGCCCAAAATTGACATGCTTTATCAATATTATTCCATTTGATTTGGAATTACATGTACATATCATGAATAATTATATTAGTCCAAATTGATGGTGCACTTTTAGGAATTTATAAAGGGGATGTTTGCAAACTGAAAGGTGCAGTGGGGATGAATACGATTTTGTTTTAAAGCGTCCCTTTCATACCTTTTGAACTCTACAAGTAATTTTTATGATTAATGGTTGCAAATAGCCCAAGGTGGCTAGGGTAAGTTAATTATGAAATTATGATTGGTATTCACTTTCAGCACTCATGAGTATTTACAAAATGTTGATAACAGGCTTTGGTAGTGTGTATATAAGATAGTACTATTTGGACAAGTATTTGAAGAAGACAAATTCTTGTGTTAGATATAAATGGATTTAATTAAGTTTAATGTGGTTTCATCTTTCATACTCATTATCCTACTAATTTCTACATTTTCTTGTTAATTATTTATTAGATCTTTATTGTTACATGTGATGAGTGCCATTATGAAGAAATGATTCCGTAATACTTACTCTTGTACTCCTTTTTATTTTAATATTATCTATTTAGACGAATTTTAACATATGAGATGAGTTGTTTATTAATATTAAAAAAGAGTAAATTGTCTTTTTGATGAGACTGAAATGTAAAATATTTACACATACTATAAAAGGAAACAAAATTTATTTTAGTGTGAAAAAAGATAATGACATATGACACAATACGATGATGGTTGAAGTGTTCTTGGTAAAAAAAAAAAAATATTTCAATGAAGGAGATGGAGGAGAGAATAATACTGTTAAAATAAAAAAGAGCATTGTAATTTTTCAATCAAACTTTCTTTCTCTAGGGTTTGGTGGGTTTTCTTTGCGCCGCCGCTTTACTGTAGTGCGCCTTCTTTCTGCCATCTCTATGTATTAGATAGAGATTGGAATTGCTCTCCACTGCCTTCCAAATCCTTTCATTCATTGTTTTCCTTTACGTTCTCTACTATGGCGGATGAAATAAGTACCCTATGGGAGAATCTTTCACTATCGGAGGCGGAATCCACACCCACCCCCATTGAGTCGGAGGCACTATCAGATCCGACCAACGCAGTAGTGGGCCGCTTCGCCTCCTGGAAAATCAAGAGCCGTTAGAGTTGGAAATCACGAAGAATCACATCTGGAATTTAACGATGCCATTTAAGATTCTCGCGTTCGGTGAAGGTCTGTTCCCGTTCGAGTTTTCAGATCCTAGTGAGAAGAATCGAATCTTTAAGCGCCATCCCTGGAATGGTGGTTACTCTGGGATCACTCCGAATTTGACGACGTTGGGTTTCCTATGGATCGAAAAGACCTAGACATCACAAATCAACTCTTATTCCCAACACAGGAAATGAAAATGCTCCGACCTCGACATCTAATCCCAACCTTCTGGGCAGCCATGGGGATAACTTAACGCTTGGGCTGGGCTACCCAAGACTACAGCAGTCTCGTGGTACTAAGATGGCTCGGGGCAGTATCAAGTTTAAAGATAAGGGTAAGAAGATGACAGCGGAGCTTGTCAATCCGATCCCGAGCATAGTGAGACCTGCTAGTGAGACAAACAATGACGACTCCGAAGCAAAGAAAAAAAAGTTTACTACCGAGGATGAGGCGGCACTCGAAGACCATGTTGCTACTCCAACGGCGGAGGCTGGCGTGACCCAGCCCCGCCGATCACCATGATTTACCTATGCTGGAATGCCCGTGGGCTCGGGGGGCGACAGGCATTCAACAATCTTCAGCGATTAATAGCTAACTTGACCCCCAATTTGTTTTTTATTTCGAAGTCTAAGATCTCTAGTTGTATTGTTCATAGATGGCGAACTTTGTTTAACTTCGCCGATTGTTTTTGTGTTAATGCTGTTGGCAGAATTGGTGGCCTTATCATTTTTGGTCCCATAATATCAATGCCTCTCTTTTATCGTATTCCCAGGGCCATATTGACATTTCCTTTTTGGCAGGCAACACTTCGGGTTACTTCACTGGCTTTTATGGAAACCCTAACCAAAATCTTCGGGGCAATTCTTGGGAACTTCTTCGAAAAATTCATCGATCTTATACTAATAAAGATATTGGTTGGGTGATTGGAGGAGATTTCAATGAAATCTGCTACGAATACGAAAAGAAGGGCGGTGAAACCCGGCCTCACTCTCACATGAATGATTTTCGTCATACTCTTACCGATATTGGAGTTTACGATCTTGGAGCCAAAGGCCTGAAATTCACTTGGGATAAAAAACATCAAGGCCCTGAAGTGATTTTAGAGTGACTTGACATATTCACTGCGAACGTAGAATGGTCTTGTCTCTACCCATATTTTGAGTCCCGAAACTTGGACTATTACTGTTCGGACCACCGACCTATTGTCCTTCGTACTCAATCGGGAAGCCCCTTACAGAATATAAAAAAACACCACAGATTTACCTTTGAGAACAAATGGCTTATGGAGCCTGATTACAGGGACATTGTGCGCATGACTTGGACTGCCAACCGTACTTATAATAATCAACACGAACATCTTAAGGCTGCTAGCTCTGATCTAGCCTCTTGGGCCAAAAACAGTGTGGGCTCTCTTTTCAAAAACATTGCTAAAGTGAGGAAAGATCTCAACAACAAACTGAACGTGGAGAACAATTGTAGAGACCACCTTTCCATCAAAGAACTCAAAAGAAATCTGGATAAGCTCCTTTCCTAGAAAGAGATCCATTGGCACCAGCGCTCTCGTAATAATTGGCTAGCTCATGGGGACAGAAACACTACATTTTTCCATCGATCTGCTTCTGCCCGCTGGGCCAAGAACCGTATCGTGAAGCTAAGGGATGAAACGAGTCAGGTTTTTTTGGACAGAGCCAACATTGAAAGGATTATCATGGATTTCTACTCAACCTTGTTCACATCTCAAAATCCGACCGACTCTGATATTGATGAGATCCTTCAGTTCGTAGATCCCTCGGTCACTCCCGACATGAATCATAGCCTCTCGGCCCCTTTCTCTAAAGAGGATGTCCGTAAAGCTTTGTTCGATTTGGCGCCCTCCAAGGCTCCGGGTCCTGACGACTTCACAGCTCTCTTCTTCCAAAATGCTTGGGACACATTTGGGGAGGATCTTTCTCTCATGATCCTTAGATTTTTAAATGATGGTGAAGAAATGGACCTCTGGAATTCTACCATTATTACCCTTATCCCTAAGATCAAGGATCTGATCTCCATGAAAGATTATTGCCCCATCGGCTTGTGCAATGTTAGTTACAAAATTGTGGCGAGGGCTATTACTAATCGTTTTCGAGACGTCCTGGGACTCATCATCGATCCCAACCAGAGTGCTTTCATTCCAGGGAGGCTTATTACGGACAACATCTTAGTTGGTTTCGAATGTATGCATTGGCTCCGCAATACTAAAAACAAATCTGGATATGCTACACTCAAACTGGATATGAGCAAAACTTACGATCGCATAGAGTGGCGCTATATCAAGTCTCTTATGCATAAAATGGGTTTCTTACCTAGCTGGATCAATCTTATTATGAGGTGCGTTACTTCAGTTTTTTATTCTTTTAAGACTAATGACAACGTTTTTGGGCAGGTTACCCCCACCAGGGGTCTTCGTCAAGGGGATCCTCTCTCCCCGTACCTCTTCGTGATCTGCTCTCAGGGTCTCTCCTTAGGAATCTCTGCTTTTGCTCGGGATAATAGGATTAATGGCATCAGAGTGGCCAGAAACAGCCCGATGGTGACCCACATTTTCTTCACGGACGACAGTCTTGTCTTTTTCAAGGCTTCTCCTCAAGACTGCGAGAATTTGAAGAATTGCATTACTCTTTACGAGAGAGCCTCTGGACAACTTGTCAACTATGATAAATCAGCAATCACTTTCAGTGTCAATACTCCCTATGCAAGTATTTTGGCCATTAAGGATAGACTTCAGCTCCAGGTCTGTCAAGGCTATGAAGTTTATCTAGGATTGCCTACTTTCAACACTCGGGGTAAACGAATCCAATTCGGTTATCTTCGAGACAGGGTTGCTAAAAGACTGGACGGCGGGAAAAATAACTATTTCTCGGATGGGGGGAGAGAAGTTCTCGTTAAGGCAGTTATCCAAGCAGTTCCAACCTTCGCTATGTCCTGTTTTGGCATTCCTACCACGATCTGCAATGAAATCGAGAGTATGAGCGCGAAGTTCAGGTGGGGCGCGAAAGAGAATGATAAAAAAGTGCATTGGAAAAGTTTGGAATATCTGACTAAACCCAAGCTAGAAGGGGGAATGGGCTTCAGGGATTTGGTAAATTTTAACAAGGCTCTTCTTGCTAAGCAAGTTTGGAGGATCATGAGCAATCCGAACTCTCTAGTTGCACATATTTTCAAAGCCAGATATTTCAAACACTGTGACATTATAGATGCAACCATTGGCTCTATTCCCTCTTACATCTAGAGATCTTTATGTTGGAGTCGAGACACTCTTCATTCCGGGCTTATTTGGAAAATTGGGGATGGAGGATCGGTTCATGCTCGCAAAGATGCTTGGATACCTCAGTTGGCAAGTGGCAAAATCTCCTCCATTGTCTCCTATGATAGTAATGTTCTTGTCAAGGACCTTATCCTTCCACTAGAAAGTGGGATGTTAATAAATTGGAAATTCTCTTCCTTCCTTACGAAGTTGAAGCTATCAAAAAGACTCCAATCGTTAGACGGTCGAGCAATGATGCCCAATACTGAAAGTTCGAAAAGAAAGGAGTCTACACGGTCAAATCCGGGTACTGGAAAGGCTCAAATAGATCCCTCGCTCATCAAACTAATGAAGGCTCCTCCAATTCTGTCTTTTTACACAATTGGTGGACGAAGCTCTGAAAACTCAGACTTATGCCTAAGGTCAAAATTTTCATATGGAAAGCAGCCCTAGATATTGTGGCTACGGATGCCAATTTACATATGCATCATGTTCCTTGCAATCCTAGTTGCTCTCTTTGTGGATGGCACTGAGCGGACTCCAAGCACGCCCTCCTTTTCTGCTCGGTGATAAAAAATAATTGGAAAGAAATAGAGTGGTGGCCAATGTTCTCCAATGCCCAGGAGATTACTATGGCTGATATTCTTTGTAGGGTTGAGAATTCTTATTCCTAAATGAAGATGGAAGAATTTTGTATGCTACTTTGGAGCATTTGGAAAGAGCAATGTGAGGCTAAACACCAGAGAGATTCTCGCAATACCCCCCTCAAGATCAAAGTGGACTGGACCTCGTCGCTACTCGAAAGCTTCCATTATGGACGCTCTCAATTCCACCGTTCCCAAAAGATAGACATTGCAGACCTTCGATTGCCAAGTCAAGAGATCGCTTGCTCTTCCCTAAGTCTTTTTGTTGATGCGGCCTACAATGAAGAAAATATGGAATACGGAACCAGGTTTGCTATCTTCGACCTTGGCGGAATTCTATTGGCCACTGGGGGACAGAACATTCAGCCCCCTGGATCTGTCCTTTCAGCCGAACTGATGGCTATTCTTGAAGGGGTTCGATACTGCCAAGACAACAACTTTAGTGGGTTTCGAATTCTCTCAGACTCGACGGACGCTGTCCAAGCGGCTGGGGGTAAAGCTCCATTCAAGGGGGTGGAAGAAGATTCGGTTAAAGTGCTTCGCTCCTTGTTGAAAGATCCCTCAGTGAAAGGAATCTGGTACACTCCTTGTAATGAGAACATCGTCGCACACAAGATGGCAAAATTTGCAGCTAGGTCCTCTCACCCTCAAGCCTGGGTCGGGAGTGATATTCCTCTTTGGATCACGAATACAGCTCGAAGGGAGCTCACATAATTATTGTTGAGCTTATTTGTTGTAAAAAAAAAGTTAAAATAAAAAAGAGAGAGGAGAGAATATTAATAATTTCAGTGATAATTTCTAGAAATGCTTCCGGTGAAGCTAAGATTTGATATTTTGGTGTAATTTTAATACTATTAATTTTATTTTATGTGAACAAAGAAAACAAATACTCCATTTTTGTGTGACGGCTCAATTTCGGAGATATAAATAAGCAGAAAGGTATAAAATCGTGGCATTTCGTGATCATGTTTACCTACCTCACTATAGACTATAGAGGCTGGTTTTATTCTTTTTTGCTTTTAACCTTTCTTTTGAACTTGATTACAACTAATATGTACTTCATTACATTATACTACTCGAACGTGTAGCTAGTAACAATTTTATTGATGAACTAAGGGTCTGCTTTAACTAATTAATTATCCCACTTTCATCACTCTCTCCCCTCGTCACATGATATTCATTGATAATTTTTTAACCAAGAAATAACGATACAAATAATAATCCAATAATGACTGACCCGGCCCCTCAATGATACGTCATTATCATTACCAATCTCCGAGTCATATTAAGCGGACCCTAAATATTATAAATTTGTAGGTGCAACTGTAATTATAGTAAACAATCACGACTCTTAATTTCTATTCTTCCATATTAAGAATATCATAATTTTAATTACTTTAATTATGTTTTATTTATTGACATCAGGACATTGAATTGATTCGATGGAGGTTTGTTTTGATACCCTGTCTAATGGTGTAACCACTTCACTATATTTTTAATTAACTTCTATATGGCATGTGATGTTATATGGGCTAACTCAAGCTTTAAAATGTCTAACTTCTACCTATTGATTGAGTGCTAAACTCAAAATATTTTATTTTCAAAGTGTTCAGTTTCATTGTTTTACCAAGATAAATATATTTTTCAAGACGGTGATCTCATATGAATTTTTGTTATTATATAATAGTGCAAAAAATATATTCTTTTAGCCAAAAAATAAATAAATAAACAAAATAAATAATTTTTAAACTTTGACAACTTTTTTTCACTCATCCCAATTAAAACAATAATATGTCAGTATTGATATAGTTTTGTATCCACTAGATGCACTGTGCAATTCAAGTAAATTTTTGAAGCATATAATTAATTTTCTTGAAACGTCATTCAACTTGTTTATGTGGAAATAAATATAGGTAAAATTATTAAACTCATGTAATCAAACAAATAAAATACTATTTAAAACCCACAAAAAAACAATTCAATTGCAGCTAAAACTGATTTACAAGTACTAATGTCAATCAAAGCTCAACATAAATGGTGAGAACAAAATCTAATTGTCTCATAATTGGAATTAGGTTAGGTCGGCATAATATTAAAAAGTGAGGGCAGTCAAAGCTCATATACGTGTGTAATCAAACAATTAAAATCTATTTAAAACCCACAAAAATACAATTCAATTGCAGGTAAAACTGATTAACAAGTACTCATGATGTCAATCAAATTAAGCTCACACATATATGGTGAGAACAAAATCTTGTCTCATAATTGGAAACAGGTCGGCATAGTACAATTACAATTTATAAGTGATGGGAATCATCAAAGCTCATATATGTATAATGACTACAGAAATCTAGTCTCATAATTGAAATTTTGTCCGCAAACTATTACACAAGTTCATAAGCGATGGCAATCAAAGCTCATATACATATATGGTGACAAAAGAAATCTAGTCTCATAAATGAAATTTTGTCGCAAGCTAATCCACCTTATAAATATATATATGCATATAATTATAAAGAGCCGTTTCTGATATTTTTTAGATAAGTACTGACAAATAAGAGAAATTTGATTATTTGACTAATTACTATATTCATGAACCATTATTGTCATAATTAATTGTAGCATGATAATATAAAGTTTGAGGGTTCAATAGATTAATTTAGTTGAGTAACTGACCATACTTGAAACTAAATTAATAATTTAGGATCAATGATATGCTGAAATGTTTGAGTGTTGTGGTCATTGACAGAATGCATAGGTCCCCAATGGTCCAATGTTTAATTTGGTGTGCATGGCGTTACTACTCCTAATTAATAATGATAAATCTTAAAATTAACTGCCTAATGACAGTGATAATTGCACTCGTGTGAAACTTGAATAAGTTTAATTTGTTTCAATCGGCTACATTAAATAATAAAGATCTTGGATTGCATTGGAGACATCTCATACATATATCTTGCGACGTTATTTATTTACTACATATAAAAAGCAGTGAAAAATAATACGGAACACAAAACGGAATTAGAAATCCGTATCATATAAACATGCCCTTAATTACCATCTTGGAATTTTATTAATGACTTACTTGTCTACTACCTTTATCAGGTTTTGCATATATACTTTGCAAGCCCAATTTAGCATACAATTTTACTAATACGAGCGATTTGCATGAAATTCCTCTATTAAAATAATATCCGTTTGTGTACATATAAATTAAGATAGAAGTGCATCAAAAGCTGGCACAAATTAGGGATGCACGTGAAATTGGGAATGGCAGTTCGGAAAGAAAATGAGAGATAACAAAGATTTGGAGATTAATATGATATGATTTGGGCTAAGGTAGGGTCCACATGGGTTCACGGACTACACTCTCCCCACCACTTTTTAACACCAATTATGTTGGGGTGGGGACTCCAATAACCCCTCTAAAATACAACTCCTTTATTTTGTGACCAAACTATTTTTTTTCTAAAAAAAAAAATTGATACAAAAAGGTTAATATAGTGGGCGGTTGAATTCTCCTATTCCACTTTTTATATTCTATTGATGTTTCACTCTTTTGGATTTTTAATACATAGACCCACGTGTCATTTATCTATATTATAGAATATAAAGTGGAACATCAATTATAGAATAGGTGATCTCATTCCATATGAAAGAATTTCGTCTCATCTTAAAGTCCGAACTTATAGAGAGGCTGAGAATCAATTCATTTATTTAATTTCCCTCAACACTTCCCCTCACTCGTGGGCCAAATCATTCCGAATCATTGCCTCTGCCTTCTGGGGAGGAGGCACATCACGTGTCATTTATCCATATTATAGAATATAAAGTGGAACATCAATTATGGAATAGGTGATCTCATTCCATATGAAAGAATTCTGTCTCATCTAAAAGTCCGAACTTGTAAAGAGGATGAGAATCAATTCATTATTTAATTTCCCTCAACACTCCCCCTCACTCGTTGGCCGAATCATTCCGAATCATTGTCTCTGCCTTCTGGGGAAGAGGCCCCTACGAGTGGACACTTTAAATGGGTGGAGTGCTTCCACAGGAATGGAATCCAGGATCTGGGTGGGCCTAAACTTTGATACCATAAAAGAATTATGTCTCATCTAAAAGCTCGAATTTACAGAGAGAGTCGGGAATCAATTCATTTATTTAATTTCCCTTAACACCACTCACTCATGTGCCGAATCATTGTCTCTACCCTCTGGGGAGGAGGTCCAACGAGTGGACAATTTAAATGGGTGGAGTGCTTTCCACGGGAATCGAACCCAGGATCTGGGCGAGCCTAAGCTCTGATATCATGGAAGAATTTTGTCTCATCTAAAAAAGTCCAAACTTATAAAGAGGGTGGGAATCAATTTATTATTTATTTTCCCTCGACACCATGGGAGGAGATTTACCAAATTTTGGTCCATGCAAGACATAATTTATCCTAATTTTGCATGCAAAATAAGCATTAATTGCAATAAATGTTACAATATTCTTTTTCATTGGTAATTTACAAACAATTTTATGGGGTGTTTGCAAAAACGTATGATTTTAAAAAAGTGATTAAAATTAGTGATTATGGGAAAAATAATTAATAGTAGATTAGTGTTTGTTAGAAAATTCAAAAAAAAAATTGATAGTGTTTGTAAAAAAAGTTAAAAGTTAAAAAAAAAGACTAATAAGCTACTAAAAACATCATCTTTGAAGCTTATAACTTATAAACATATGAGAGAACTTATTTAAAAATTACTAAAAAAAATAAAATACTTTAAATTGTTTTTTCTTGCTTTGCAGATTACAGGTATTTATAATCACTTATAATTTTTTAAAACATCACCTATAGCGTGTGTAGAATGAAAAGCAGATTTCTCTCAAGTTGGGAGGGGGTTGGTGGGTGGGCTTTTTGGCACTCAACTAATTTTGTTACTTTCTAATTATATAACTTTGTAAGTTAATAAATAGCTGTTCATTAGATTCTTATTGTCTGTGTTTCATTTGATTCAGTAATATTCATGTGACGTAACATGGATCATGGATGATTGGTATATTGCTCTGTTCTTTGAGTTGGTTTTTTTTGCTTTTTACATCTTTCCAAACTAAATGATATTAGTGTATTTTAGAAATATACAATTTATTACATTAAAGAGCATGATGTAATCGGTGTATACATTAAGTGCATGGTGTAATTGGTGTATACATGAGCTATCCATATACGAGATAAACATAGTCGTTTTAAATTTGAAGGAAAGTACTAGAAGCAATTCCACTAAGTCTTAATTAGCGGCCCATATTGATTATTTTGTGCTGTTTAACTGAATTAAAGGGCTCATTAATTTTTTGGGATAGTGGGAGTAGTGGCTGAAAAATTTCTGGCCCATAAAAACCGTTCTTCTCTAGCCCATATATATATTCAAGACAATTCGTGCAAGGACTTTTTAGCTGGGCCACTTTTCCTCATATACATCATGTAATTTTATCTTTATAATTGAAACTCCCTCCGTCCTTGCAAATTTTTATATATAAAATAAATAAATTAATTAAATTGAAAATATGCATGAGTCCCAAAAATTAATAACATTTAGTGTTAATATGCGAATATTGTGAGAGTGAAGTTTAGTAAGAAACTTTTTTTTTTAAATGTGTAAACTTTTGTGAGACGTCCCAAAAAGAAAAGTGAACAAACATTTTAGGAATGAAGTAATATGTATGTGTTACGTCACATTGTGAACTTGTGATATACGTGTTTTAGTTAACATAATGAAAAAATAATGCACGGAGTTATGATGGGGCATCCCCCATTGCCATTGCTCCTGCATAAATTGGTGATACGTGCATTCCCTCAAAGTTGTCATCCAAACTCACAACCTGTAAAATACCACGTCCACCATACTAATTTCATACATTTTATGCCTAACATCTTCCGAAATTTATACTGACTCATTTAAAATGGAAACTGCGACTATTAAATTGGAAAACGCGCATTTAACGATTGGTGGAATCTTGAATGAAGGTATATGTATCATACCAAATTTCTCAACTTTTAAACATGTGATCCACATAAACCTTCTCAATGAATATCTCAATTCTTGATTAAATGATGAAAAAAGATATTTTAAAGCATTAGCCAGATGGCGAAATAGTAACGGGAGTGTGTATCACAATCAGCAACAACCACAGCTTTGGAGTTGTTACTCGTCAAAATATCCGATAATAGGCAATTTTTCACTACAAGATTGATTTGTGAATCCTATATTTTTTTTTAGATATTTGTGTGCTGGGTACTTTTTAACCCAGTAGTAATAAAATTTTTACTGATTAAAAGAAAAAAAAAAGCAACAACCACAGCTTACATATCTGATTTTAGTTCAACCGGCAAAAATACAACATAAAAAAAGATTTGGGTCATCTATATACTTTAAATTAAATTAAGATGCATCCTTATCATAAAACTTTTAGCATCACGATTCACGAGTTATGTAGTTCGTGTGCAATTCGTAAGCCACATCTTTTGGGGCCATGCTTGCTGGACCAAATTAATTATGGAAAGTTTCATAAATGTTAACAACAGTAAAGGAGGGAAGTCTCAAATGTTATACGACACGTATTATACAAGAATTTATTGATTGACAATGTCAATGTGTATATATGTCAAATACTATTTTTATTTTATTTTTTTATATATTTTTATAATAATAGTAATAAATATGACTGACCTGGACTCGATCGAGATCATATTTAAATTGTTATTTCATTTTATATTTCAAAATAATCATCATGCATTTTATACATTTAATGACATTATTAAATTTAGAAAAGGTGGTGTATTGTTTAAACAAATAAAATAGAAATTAAAAATATTTTTCACTCCTTATTTGTCCAAGAAATGTCGTATTATGACATTTGGATTTCGATCTTATTAATTTGTGATGACATTTTTATAATATTTTCAAAATTTCAAACCTTGCTATCTCAATCTGAACGGGGTATTGGGCTTAGACGAAATCATCTGTGAAATAATATCATACATGAGACATAATTTCATCTTGATATGTAGGCCGTGTTTAATTAGTTTCTTTTAAAATATAAACGACCGAGTTAACTAATGAATCATATAATCATATAATATATGAAAGAATTCCGTCCATCTAAAAGTCCGAACTTGTAGAGAGGTGTATAATTAATTCGTATATTTAATTTTCCTCAACACTCCCCCTCACTCGTGGGCCGAATCATTGTCTATGACCTTTAGGGAGGAGACTCAACGAGTGGACAATTGTAAATGAGTGGAGTGTTTTCCACGGGAATCGAACCCAAAGATCGAAATTTGAGTCGGAGAACTCGATACCATGAAAAAATTTGTCTCATCTAAAAGATGAAACTTTGTAGAGGTCCTTGAAATTAATTCATTTATTTAATTTCCCTCATCAATATAATTAATAAGATCAATTTCGTATATGAGAACGTGTCTTATAATTTTTTATCGTGAACACCATCCGATACGTTTGAGATTCATTAATTGTGGTGTTCTCTCATCCGAAGCTGGATACAACCCGAATAGGATGGATACATCTTTTTTATGTAAATTATTAATAGATATAAATAAAATTGAATATATAGTTAAAGTTGCACGCGAAAATGTAAATATACCTACATATATACAATTATTTTGTGTCTAATTGAGAGAATTTCGTCTCATCTAAAAGCTCGAGCTTGTAGTGAGGGTCGGGAATAATCTATTTATTTAATTTCCCTCAACACTCCACCTCACTCGTGGGCCGAATCTAAAAGCTCGAGCTTGTAGTGAGGGTCGGGAATAATCTATTTATTTAATTTCCCTCAACACTCCACCTCACTCGTGGGCCGAATCATTGCCTCTGCTCTCTGGAGAGGATGCCCAACAGAGTGGACAATTTAAATGGGTGGAGTGCTTCCACGGGAATCGAACCCACAACCCGGCTCGATACCACCATGAGAGAATTCCGTCTCATCTAAAAAACGAACAGAAATAGTGAGGGTCGAAAATAATCTACTTATTTAATTTCCCTCAACACTAATCTTGAATATATCCATCACCAAGCCTCTCTAAATATTTGTGTAAAAGTTTATTATTAAAACCCCCATTTTCATGAACCTATTTTCATTTTCACCTCATTTTCGTCCTTAATTAACTAGTTTTGTTTTTTTTTTTTTTTTTTGAGCGCCACTTAATTAACTAGCTAAAAGAGTCGTGTTCGCTAAAAAAAGGTCAAAACTATATTTGTTTTTTATAGTAATTTTAACTACTCCCATCTCCCCAACCCCAAGTCAAACACGCACTCATGAGATCTATAAATATAGATTCCACTTGTGCATTTTAGTTGCATCACCAAATTATTGTCGTAACATTAATTAATTGGTCAATAAAATCTCTCCCATTCTCTCTCTATTTTCTGCATGGATAAGCATATTACCATTTTGGTGTTCTTAACCATTTATATACTTCCACACATCTTAGGGTGACAAAATGTACTAATGATCTCTCAATTTGCACCCAAACACCTCATCCTCAACTATGCAACTCCCTCACCAACACCTCCCCTAAAAAAACCCTAGACGAAAACGTCCTCGATATTCGGGACATAAGCCTTAGGGAAACCCTAACACAAGCTAAAAATGCTCACAAGCTCATTTCACAAATGGACTTAACTTCATTCAATGAACTAGCCGTATCGGCCTGGACCGATTGCTTGGAGCTCTACGATGATACTATTTTCCAACTCAATCGATCCGTCGGCCCAAAAACCGATGCATTTGATGCACAAACATGGCTGAGTGCATCAATTGCCAATGAACAAGCATGCCATAATGGATTTCTTGATTTTAACTTATCTAATCACTTAGAATCCTTTCAATCTAGGCTAACTCAATTTTCAAATTCCCTTAGCAATTCACTAGCCATCAATAAGGCCATGACATCATCATCATCATCATCATCATCATCATCATCATCATCATCATCATCACTACTACGGGGTACTAACAAAATTAAAAACCGGCGGTTATTGACCGTTGATCAATTCCCGGAGTGGGTTTCGGTTGGTGATCGGAAACTGCTCCAATCGATATCAGGGAGATACGACGTCGTGGTGGCACAAGATGGTTCAGGTGATTTTAGGACGATTTCTGAGGCTTTAGGTGCGGTTGCAAAGAGAAGGAAAGGGTTGGCGAGGTTTGTTATTTATGTTAAGAAGGGTGTTTACAAGGAAAATGTGGAGGTCAAGAAATCTATGAAGAATGTGATGTTGATTGGAGATGGTATTGATGCTACAATTATTACTGGCAATAAAAATGTCATGGATGGTACCACCACTTTTCGTTCTGCAACTTTTGGTGAGCTTTTATTTATTTTATTTTATGCCACTTAATACATTATATTATTACATTTGCAAATTGCAACTAATTAATTAATTTTTATTAGAAGATTAAGCTTTCCGCCGCTCTAGTGAAACAAAATTAATGACTAATGAGCTTTATATTTGTATATTCTTTCTTTTGGTTTAAGATGAATAAATGATTGAGCTATACATAGTTCAACATGTTAAAAATATAACTAAAAGATTAGTCACTTGTCAAAAGAGTTTAATTTATAGCTTTATGCATGTATATTTCACTCAGATGATTTTTTATGAATACCACATGTTAAAATCAATCACGACTCGGTTAAAACATTAGAAACTTGACTCAATCTCGATTTAGCTTTAATTCTTTTGAATACGAGTTGGACTTGATAATCTCATAGTATTAATTATAAAATTTTATTTTATATATAATTTAAGTATATTAATTGGAACTGACAATTTGGCCGTGCGGCCCAGCCCATCGCCCAAATTTTATTGGGCTTGTAAAAATATAGCCCAACATAGCCTTACATGACTAGCGGGACGGGCTGGCCCCAGTGTCCAATTTTTTTTAATTAAATGAATATATGTAAATTAAATTTAATTTTTTGAAGAAAAAATTAGCATAAAAAATTATTGTAGATATTTAAAGTCCTTGATAATAACATAATATAAGAACTTGAGGGTAAATGAATATTTTTCTCACGCACAAGGATTGTATTGAATCGAAATACATAATTTAAAAGTAAATTTTCAAATGCTCCATATTAATAATCTATATTTGAAAATATATTATAAATTATTATCCAAGTATATCAAATTCTTTAACAAGAACACAATTTTATAAAATACAAAGTATTTTTTTTAGTAAAAACATAATAAATTATTTATTTAAAAAATTAGGATGTCGGGCCAATTGGACCGCCCATTAGCCCACGAGCCAAACTGACATTAGTCCATTAGGCCCATGGGCCACATGGGTCGAACCAAAATAAACAAAGTTTTTTTTTTTTTATAATTTTCTGTTATGAACCCATACTTACTTTTAGGTTGGTTGGTTGGTTGGCATCGAAATTAGACTCAGGTTCTTTGGCTCTAATATTAGTAAATAATATATATATATATATATATATATATATATATATTATGAATAAAATTGTAAAATTATATGAGCTTATTTAAGCTCGATGCTCGATTAATTAGGCTCGCGTGTCGGATAAGTCTGGTATTATTGAGCTCGAGAACTATTTGCTTGATTAAATTCGAGTAAATTTTAAAAGTCGATCGAGCAACCCCTGTTCACCTACAACCTCTACAATCACATGATGCACTTCATGGACAACATTAATTTTGACTCCGAATTTGTGTAATTAATCTTAACACTGTTTAACCTTTTAGCTAACCTAATACTCTCTTTTAATTTAATTTTTCTTCTAATACCTACATTGAAATATATACAATTACAACATGATACAAATCACATTTCTAACAAGCCCAACCCATTATAACATCTATGGATGCAGCCGCAAAAGGTGATGGGTTCATAGCAAGGGGCATAACCTTCGAGAACACGGCGGGGCCCCATAAACACCAGGCCGTCGCCCTCCGGTCAGGCTCCGATTTCTCCGTCTTCTACCAATGCAGCTTCAAGGGCTACCAAGACACCCTCTACGTCCACTCCCAACGACAATTTTACCGCGATTGTGACATATACGGCACAGTTGACTTCATATTTGGCGATGCAGCAGTCGTCATTCAAAACTGCAACATTTACGTCAGAAAACCTATGCCTAATCAGAAGAACACAATGACCGCTCAAGGAAGAAAAGACCCTAACGAAAACACGGCCATTATAATCCATAATTCGATTATTACAGCTTCGTCGGACCTTAGAGCAGTTCAAGCTTCGTATAAGAGCTATTTGGGAAGGCCGTGGAAACAATATTCGAGGACCGTTGTGTTGAAATGTGTGATTGATGGGTTGATTGATCCGATGGGGTGGCTGCCGTGGAGTGGGGATTTTGGTTTAGCTACTTTGTATTATGGCGAGTATATGAATAGTGGGGGTGGTGCAAACACGAGTGGGAGGGTGAAATGGCCTGGATTTCATGTTATTGGGAATGCGGTGCAGGCCGGAAAATTCTCTGCCGGGGATTTCTTGGCCGGAGATTCGTGGATTCCGGCAGCCGGTGTGCCGTTCATGTCTGGTGTGTGAAGGAGTTAGATGCTCTAATATCTTAACTACATATTAGCAAATGAATAAAAACAAAGGAGATTATTGTTATATCAGATTTCAAAATATATATTTTGCTACCAAATGTCACATATATACATGCAAATACATATATACATGTATTATGTCTGGTTATTTGTCCAGTTATGGTTTTTTAGTATTTCAAAATAAATATTATGTTTGCATCTCAAGATTTAAAAATACATATGAATATATATTTGACCCAAAATCAAGTGTTACAATACCAGGTTGCTGCCATTGACCCAGATATAAACAAGATACTAGAATATATTTGTGGATTAAACCATATATATCCTTAAACCAGACACATGGCTCTCGTACCCAAAGTACAAAAAACATGTTCCATCACATCGTTTCATACACCTGTGTACAATGCACAACCGAAGGCATAATATTGCATTGTTTATTTTTCTCAACAAAATTATGTGAAAGTTTGATATCCATCAACATCAACTGAGATACAAACAGACTCTGTTATCTATGTAATAACAGTGGGAGTGGATCGGCTGGTGTACTCCTGCATCTTAGACAGCTTAAGAGCAACCTCAACCTGCAATAACACAGAAAACTCAATCAAACGTGCACGTTGGTTATAGTAAGAGGGAGTGGGGTTGGGAGTGGGGCTCACCATTGGAGCAAGTGCTTCTGAAGATTCTCTCCCGATCTTGGAAGGATCTTTCTCATATTGCTCGATGTAGAGACGAATAGTGGCACCCTCTGAACCAGTTCCAGAAAGCCGGAAAACCTTGTGAAAAATATACGGGACTAGTTCAGCAAGATACTTCCAATCATTTATAAGTTTATGTGATCATTATGATCCTAGTTTTAACCACATAAAAGATACGGGATCAAATTTCAGTTTCTGATATAAATCCACATCATGCTTAAGCATCAAAACTACAGGATTAGTGTTGAGCACAACAAAAGGTGACCTCCTAAAATTGCATTAAAAGATATTTTGAAAAAAAAAAAAAATACCAATCGGGAGCCGTCTTCAAACATATATCTGATGCCCTGATGCTTAGAAATGGAACTATCAACAGGGTCTTTGTACTCAAATTCGTCAGCATTCACGACGGTGGATACATCAGAGCGGATTCCCTTTATTATGCTGTGGAAACATAGAAGTTTGAAATTCAAAGTAAGAATACAAATATTAAATTGGTTGCAGGAATAATTACTCAGATCAATCTGAAGCTCCAAATGTGGCAATCACCAACTCAAACTATTTGATCTTTTAATATAAAGCGGTACATAAACAATGTAAGAAAAACAAAAGGCATAGTTCAATTCAAGGAGTTGTAAGAACACAGTTTAATCATGTGAATAGCTTTGAAGGACTTTATTTCACAAATACAGAAATGAACAGCAACAAATAATACAATAAACTTCCCATAATGTTAATGAGCAATATGTTTTAACATACTGATATAGAGGAAGCGCGTAGAGAAGATTAATTTGTGCACATAACCCAACATGATTCTATTATTGGTTCATGTAGCCTACCACAATTATTTGGGAATAAAGACAGTTTGTTTTGTTTTATGTTAAACATACTGATTAATTGTAAAATATTACAAAAGTATAATTAATATATGTAACAAAATAACAAAATACATTTGGGACATTTCGAGAAGGAACAACAGAACACTTGGGAGTTTGGGACAAAGGAGGTATACTCCAACTTTATTAATATGTAAAACTAATTTTTAGGCTCATGAACTTTCATGAGTATCACTTAAGAACGTGCAAGGAGAAGACCTTTTAGGGGAACAGTGAGCAGAAATAGGCTTACTTGTTGACTTCAGGTAGGGTGGATTGCATCTTGACCAAATAAGCCATCAGTTCCTTTGCAGCACCAGCATCAACATTCTTCAAAACAACAAAAAGATACATGAATTTTGCAGCTTATAACATTGCTCATAGCAATTCACAGTACTAAAAAGAAGCAACTGCATATTTTGCATGCATACTTCATAATCATATCGAGTGTAATAATGGCGCCCATATGTGGACCAATGCTGGCGAACAATGTCTTCAACACTGACAAGCTTATCTCCCCCGAGGTTGTCTTTGTTCTTGTAAGCAAGAATAGATAGCCAAGCCAAAACAGCCCATATTCCATCTTTCTCGCGTATGTGGTCTGAGCCTGTTGAGTATAAAAATGCTTTAGAACGTGCCTTCCTGAAAATGGTGCTTATTACTTATTAGACAAAAAATAGAAACAGAATCCCACCAGTTCCAAAACTTTCTTCACCACAAACCGAACACATTCCAGCATCCATCAAGTTGCCAAAGAATTTCCATCCAGTTGGCACCTAAACATAGATAACATAGTTTAGACCTCTATAATGCCTCATTAATTAATCATTACAGATATTTATTTCACATAGTACCTCAAAGAATTTCAGATTCAAGTTTTTAGCCACAACATCAAGAGCAGCTGATGTTGGCATGCTCCTGAAACAGACAAACAAGTCAGATCGCAAATTTCATGTTTTCAAAGACTGAAGGACAGAAAGAGTGAAGCAACCTTGCAACTCCTTTTAGACCACCAGAAAAATAAGGTATAGCTTGAACAGCATTTGCAGCTATGATAGCAACAGAATCAGATGGAGTAACGAAGAACCTGAAATCAGATTAAAAGCAAAAAGTAAAATAATGGTGCTGGTTGAAAAGTCAACAGTAACATAAAAGCCGACCTTTTTCCAAGAACCATGTTGCGGTCTGCATCACCATCAGAAGCAGCACCAAACTCTGGTGGCTCTTGGTCGCTTTTAGTTTTACCCAACCCCATGCGAGCTACTAGTTCTTTTGCATAGGTCAGATTTGGATCAGGATGTCCTCCACCAAAATCTTCCTGCAGGATGAATCAACACAGAAACATAGTGCCAAAGAAGCATTATCATAAATATATTATTGTTAAAGGAAGAAATATACCTTTGGTACACAGTTCAATAAAGAGCTCTCCTGGGCACCTAGCTCTTCCACAAATATACATTTAGCATAAGCTCCGCCAACTCCATGAAGTGCATCATAACTAGCAAATGAAAAACATATATTAAGCAATATCTATTTCACTTGTGGAAATTAAACTAAAAAATATTCCAAGAATGTTGGAATATGAAGAATCACAGGCATACCAGAAGGAAAATTTTGGAGATGTCAGTAATTTCTTGATCGACTCAAAATAAAAAATGGACCTGGAAAGCGATAAGCAAGATGAAATTGGCCAAACATAGTGATAAAATATAGAGTAACAGATCGCAGATAATTTTCATTAGACAACATTATCAATCAGATGGCGTACTACCAAAGTTGGAGTTACCCCTTTTCAGCACCAATCATTGTCTTTAAAGGATATCATGTAATTGGGAAATAATTAGAAAAATGAATTATATGTCAATGCAAAGGAGATACTTACTTCATCAATTTGACATAATCACTTGCTGAATCAAAAACATCAACATCAAATTGCCCCTCTGGACCAGTAAAGCTAGTTAATCCTATTGAAGAGATGTCCACCTGCAATATCATTTAAATACCGTGAGAAAAAAGAGAGGTTGATAACATCTCATATAAACATTTGGGCACATGTCCATGTATTTCCAAGAATCAATTCACACATCTGGGAGTCCTTCTGCAATCAAGTATTCTTTAATTGTTGTGGTGTTTGTATAGATTTTATCGGTGATTCCTTCTGGTGCAGGTCCACCATTTTCCATGTTGTATTTGATTCCAAAATCCTGACAAGCCAAAGAAGATAGATAAGGAAGTGAGTGCACGTCTAAGGAGCAAGTTTCTTAACATATCTGATTGCATAACATTCTCTCTTATATAACTCAATTTAGTACAATGAGTGTTCTTATAAAGAAATTTCACTTAATCATTCGGTTGACTATTATATATATATATATATGTGTGTGTGTGTATAAATCATTTAACATAAGGCACTGAAAGATAACTTGCAAATTTAAAAAATGTGTTGTTAGCCGGTGAGTTTAATGAAAATATTAAAAAGAAGTAATTCAGATATGAACCTCATTAGGTCCACCTGGGTTGTGGCTTGCTGTAAGTATAAATCCCCCATTCGCCTTGGAGCCCTGCAAAGATTGCACATGATAAGCTTTTTGTTGAGATTTTAAGAATGGGGGTGAAGAGACCAGTTAACCTGATTACTTACATCAGCGCCTACTCTTTCACGAATAACAGCTGATACAGCAGGAGTAGATAACAATGAATCCTGACCAACCCAAATACGCCTTACTCCATTTGCAGCAGCCATTTTAATGATGATCTGTCATACAATGCAACAGTTTTTACCTCATTTCAGATAAATCAATACAACAACCATATGTAAAGTTAAATGAGGCTGGCAAGGTGTCAAAAGTGAGGTCAAGAAAGTGCAAATTGAAGAGAAAATTAATACTCCCTCCATTTTTATTTAGATGTCGTTTTAGCCTTTTGAAATATTTGTATAATAAATGTCGTTCTGGTATTTTCTCCCGCTTTATCCCATATTTACCCTTCAAATTTTAAATTTCAAATTTCCTCAGTTGTGTTGTGTGTATAATTTTTCAGCCAATAGTAATTTCAAATTAATATTTTTTATATTACAAGACACTCCAAAGAGAAGTTTATACTAGTTATCTTCTGGTCATGATCCATTATCCAACAAATAGAAGCAAGAAAAAAAAAATCAGCTTATGAAATGCTCTCTTTTTTTCACTTTCAAATACTTCGTTCATCACCAGTTACAAGATATTATGGTATTTGTTTCCTGGTCTGGTCTCATTGTTCTCTAACACAGAATTCCACTCACACTAAAAAATTAAAAAATTTAGTAAGAGATTATTTTATTCCTAAAAAAAATATCTACTACATTCTGTAATTAAAAATTAAAAAATATATATTTTATTCTTAAAAATTGTAAAAGTTTCCCGACTTAACATTAAAAGTTGGGTTCGAAAACAAAAAACATTAAAAGTTAGTTCAAAAATAAATTAAAAGTTAATGATGCCACCAATATTTTTTGGATTAATCTTTATAAACATATGATATTTTTTTCCTCATGAATTATTGAAAGTATTATAAAATACTCTCTAATTTTATTTTTAATTTTAGATTTGGGGACAATTTCATATTTTTAGACTAATAAAAAATAATTAAACCCTTTCAAAAAAATTATTAAATATATATATATATATATATATATAAAAAGTAATTTTCACTTTTTTCATAAATAATTTAAAAATATTACTATATTTTTAGAAAAAATAAATCTTAATATAATTTTTGGATTTATTAATTTATGAAATAACTTTCTTACATATTTTGTATTTTTATTAAGTAACGTGAGGTTTTTTTATTAGATATTGCTACATCAACATATCACAGTTTGCCAAGTGGATAACAAAAAATAAAAGAAAAATGAAATATAATGCCACATCATCAAGAAACCTGTTGGCTGCCTACTATAGCTTGAATCAGGACAAAAAGTCGAATTATGAAAACATACAAGCCTAATACAAATTTGGGCAATTCATCAGGACTGATAGAATAATAGTGGCCACACACGGGACTAAAAGATGATAGTTCATAAAAATAAGAATTGAATAATAAAACCATCCTTCGAAAAATGGTTAAAGAAGAACACATAGCGCCAGAATACCCTATCAATAAAATCAAAACCACTATGCATGCATAATAAAAGGAAAGTAGGAGACCATAGACATCTAGAACATAGGTGGATCTGTTTATATAATTAAGACTGGTATTAAAATGATTGTTTCATGTAAATTCAGAGGTTTCTTACCTGGACAGCATCCTTTGAGAAGTAACGGCCATCACCAGAGACAACAAGAGTAGCTCCTGAAAAAGTTTATGTGCACATTTGGACATGTGACAAATGTGTCAAAAAAAAAGATAACTGTGGATGCTGCTGATTGTCGCCACTCTTTAATATAGTGCTTATCTTAGTATATTTTTAGTCAATCCATTCAGCAATGTAATTCAGTATCTACGGCAAGACATATATGAAAGCATCCAATGAAATAAGTATTCACAATTAAAACAAAAATTTCAAGCCTACAATTTATTTATTTTATTGTTTTGTTTGAGGTAAGAATGCAATTACTATAAAGCTATGAATCCATCATAGTTCTTTGGGTACTATAGACATAAAGCAAGTTGTTACCAAATATCGGGCAGTCTTAATCATTGTTCTGAGGGTATTATATTGTTTTGGTTGAGGTAAGAATGCCATTACTACAATAGTAATGAATTCTTCTTAGTTCTGAGGGTAATATAGACATAAAGCAAATAGTTACCTAATCTCAGTCAGTCTCAACCATTTGGCATACAAATGTTAATAATAAGACTAGTTTTCAGAGTGTTGGTCCCCTTTGATTTTATGAACGTGAGGTTCATGATAGACATAAAGCAAGTTGTTACCAAATATCGGGCAGTCTTAATCATTGTTCCGAGGGTATTATATTGTTTTGGTTGAGGTAAGAATGCCATTACTACAATAGTAATGAATTCTTCTTAGTTCTGAGGGTAATATAGACATAAAGCAAATAGTTACCTAATCTCAGTCAGTCTCAACCATTTGGCATACAAATGTTAATAATAAGACTAGTTTTCAGAGTGTTGGTCCCCTTTGATTTTATGAACGTGAGGTTCATGATTTCTCTATTGCTCGCACTAAGAAGTAGGCTCACGTATTTTCTGAAGTTCCATACTTGCGCATTTGCAATATATGTTAGGATTCCAACGTGTAAGACAAACACAAAACAGAATGGCTTTTACTGTCTTACCTGGAAGTCTCATCATACTGATTTACGTAGATTAGATAAAAAATATTTCAGATGTCCATAATTTCTATATTAGAGTATCTAAAATTTTCATCAAAAAAAATGAACAGGTAGTAAATGCTTTAGAAAAATGTGAAATACCTCTGACAGTATCTTCTCCAAGGGCATTAAACGTAGCTTGAACAAAATTGTGCAAGTAGTGGGGTTGCACAAAAACTTTAACCTGGGATAAAAAATCATTTCAGAAGCAACAATATTGGAAACAATTTCACAGAGCTTCCAAACCAAGAAAACATACAAGTAAAGCTATACTGAATAGCCATTTTGAACTATTCAGATATTGCTTTTGACGGACTAAGTCAGAATATTTTACTGTTATAACATTACATTTCCTCCAAAAAGAGAGATTCTCAAGATATTTTATATTGAAAGCATTGCAAGGTAAACATTATACAGTGTCACAACCTAGATCAGTCTCTATTCCCCTGCTGGCAAACCAACTGGCTTTAGCATGTTCATATTGTGAATTAAATAATTAGTCTTTGAATAAAACAGAGTTTTGTGCATAAAAATATAAATGCAGGCATCCTGAGTTCAGGCATCTGAATTATCATTCATGAATCATGATCAACTTTAATTACTAATTTTTATTTTTTTCGGAATTTGTATAATAATTTTGTTCCGGTACCTAACCTAAGTTCTCGTATAGAAACAGCATAGCCCCAAAGAAATCAAAAGCAGCCACCACACCAAGGAGAAGGCAGGCATATGGCAGCTTCAAAGGCACCAGTTGGACTTAACCATCCCATTAAAGTGCTAAAATATCTTCCCCAAAACTGTGTGCTTCACCTTCCTTCCAATTAAAACTAAGGATTATATGGATTGTGGAATCTAAAAGAGAGGGTTACATCAATTCAATTCTCAGACGAAACGTTCTCAAGTTCACTAGCCTATCAGACTAAACTCATTTTCTGTGCTCTGGATTAACAGTAGCCTTACGGATATCTTTTACGCAAAGTGGCAACAAGAAAACCAGTACATATATTTCAAATAACTCTTCTATGACTTGCTGGTTTAGACTAGCATAACATATGGTAAATAACAAAGAAACCAAGTTTCATGGTACGAAATTCCAGTACAATGATGTAGAAATAAGCATACACACCATAATCGAATCAATCAATCTCATACATTAATCAGAGAGTAAACAAGTAGTCATATTATTTATTTATTTGGGTGGTGGAGGGGTGATTAGAGAGGAGGCATGTCCCAAAATTTCAAAATGATTGGCCTCATAAATGTGCAGAAAGCAGGCCTTCTAATCATGTCAAGAATAACCACAACATTACCTAAAACCCTGATCTAATCCAACAGATGTGAATTCGGAAGATCAAAAAGCATATGAAAGAGGAATAAAGTATGATCCGGCAATCAACTAGTACCCTACTAATAGAACATGTTAGCAACACTTAGGTTTGCGGTGATCAGATCTACCACAAAATCATAATAGACAATAGCTCCTAGGTTCAGGTTTCAATAAACCGAACTAATTTTAACAGATTATATTTAAAAGCCACCCATCATTGATTCACAAAAAATAAAACATATATAGTTATGCAGAAAATAGATCTAATGCTGTCATCACATTATCGAGCAGTTCCCCACCGCATCGAGTGATAAAATAAAAAATCGATTCTGAAAAAAAAAATTATACCTTCTTCCTAAGACCAGAATTTTAAATGTAAGTAAATGGTAGTGATTTATCAAAAGCATGTTTCACTTTTCACGATCGATTATATCGAACTTAAATTTCAAATAATTAAACATTATTAAACTATTTTTAATTTGCGAAAAATGATTAGACTGAAATAAAAATAGATTTAACTTAGTGGATCCTATAAAAAAAATCTCAATTCATCAAACTTAAGTTAATTTAATCAGGCGAACAAAATAATGTTATTTTATATGTATAAAATGTTGAATATTTAAAAACTACATACATAATTATTTTTAATTTTTGAAAATCGAGTAGATTGAAATTAAAATAGGTATAACCCATTGACCATATTAAAAAAATCTCAAATCAAATCCATCAAAATAAATTCAATTAACCGAACAAAATAATATTAATTAGACTTTATATACACCAAATGCACCGTGATCCAACTATATTTTACGGATATAAATTGTATATTTCAATATAATAAATTGTAAAATCCAATTTTACAAGTTATAAAATTTTAAAATACACGGGTGCATTGAAGACCTTGTCAAGTGTATTATGTTATACTTATTTCATGTGCGCTTTGAGGTGCTAACCCATATTTTATGCCTTAATTTTTTACTGTTTATCTTTTCATGTTAGTGGTGGTGTTGTAGTATACAATCCATTTTTTGAAAATACACCACCAGATGCTTCATACTTGCACTTGAAGTCTTGAAGCCTTAGGAATAAGGTCTCATACAAACGGCCCCCAAAAGCTAGCCCTACAGATCTCTTTAGAACAATGGGAGAATTCAAGTTTAAGTTGTAAGTTCATCTGCACCAAGTTGAGGTTGTAAGTTCAAGGTCTATCTGCATACGTGAAGTTTTGACGACAGTTTAAATGCTTTGGCGGGAGAATTCTATAAGCTATAAGACATCCTTTATTCACTTTATTTCGCATGGACTTTCTCAATCTCTCCCAAAACAAGATTGAGATGTTTACAAGAAAATTGTGATGACCACCGGTGTGAAAAAGGCAACTTAGAGACAAAAAAAACCTGATAGTAAAAAAGGGGAATCAAAACCATAAACTATATAAAATACAAGAGTTTGCCTACATGTGAAACATGTACATAAGTCACTTGTTATCTTTGAACTCCTCTGCAAACACGGTATCTACCTTTTGACAAGATTAGCCCAATAACAATGTTGTTTAATACAACCTACAGGCTATATGGTTGTGCCCTGGGTGAATCGAGCAACAACTTTTAACATTACCGATAAAAAAATCACAAGGAACATATACCATGTAAAATAGTGCAATGAATAATCATCGTATAATCAACTAATGAATTAAGTACATCAAATTCTCACCAAAAGTGAAACCACTGGACGACTCAACGCACTAATTATACATAGTTAATACCCTGCTTTCACTAATCCTCATACCCTCTTATTAAACCTAAAAACTCAATACTCATCAAATACACAAAATTCACAAAATTTAAAATTGAAGATTCTGCCATGAACCCATCGTATTGAGAAAAAACGACAACATCCATTTATTCAATTTGAATATTCGAATTAACCAATAAAAATCAGATGTAAATAATGAAATCCAACTATGACACAACACGAATAATTATATAAGCAATATCAACCCTAGATCTTTTCCATTGCTCCAACAATTAAACACAACAATAGCGAAAAACACATATTTGCACATTTAAACAAGCAGTCAAAATTTTCAGCATCACTTGGGAGAGTAGGAAAGGGAATGAGAGCCAAACCTGAACAAAGCAAAAAAATACATCGACATAAGCGAGGAAATCCACAACAAAACACTAGTATCCCATCCAAAAATCGAATTCAGAGTATAACAGTTGAAGTTGAAATCCCTTTAAATACAAACCCCCCTCTAATCACGAATGCAGAAGAGCTCAAAAAACTGAAAAATTAGCAGTAAAATACGAAATCTTTTTAAAAAATCTTAAGAACATCCAAGAAGATAGTTACACGGTAGAGAAATCCCTAAATTAAAGACAGGGGATGCACCGATGGGTGAAGCCAACGAAAAGACTGAGAGAAAGAGAGTTCAAGACCGAACAACATAAATGATTTAATTGTTATACTAAAAGTTATTATTTAATCAGTATTAATTATTTTTAAGTATAAATTATTCTAATTGAAAATTTAGTTAGTTGTCCATCAATTGCACGGACATCAACTTTATTGCATGTGCACCCAAATGTTATTTTAATGGCAAAGTTTTAAATTCATGTCGTGCAATTTATATATATTTTTTAAACATGCAATATTTTGCACAAAAGAACTATTCAATATATGTACAAATTAAACATTTTCTTAATATTTTGCACAAAAGAACTACTCAATATATGTACAAATTAAACATTTTCTTCATATAAAACTCAAAGAAATTAATAAAACTATTGGTGAATAGTGAAACACATATCTTCTTTTCTTTTTGTGTGTTGATTCTGTCTCTCAATTTTATTCACAATACTATTGGCAATAAGGGAGAAAATAATTATATACTGATGGGCACGTTAATGAATTGGCTGGGCCAGTCAACTATATCATGCGATCACCTGATTTCGTCTGTCCATTATCCTTGACACGCGGACGGATCATTATCTTCCTAGTACAAATTTAAAACTGGAAACCGGCAAAAAACTGGCCAATGCTCCCTTATTCACTCTTTATAATAGTAGTAGCTAAAACTAATTTGTTGTGCATATTCTTTTTAATGTGTTATAAAGGACAATATTAAAAAGATGGTTTTTCTTAAAAAATAAATAAATATATAGATGGGTTGGTGTCCATATATTAATGGATCATATTATATAATAAATGAGATCCTTCTTACATAGATGGGTTTGAGTTCATAAATTCAAATACTTTAATACCATAAAATAATCTCTAACATAACTTATAACTGAGAGTTTCTTAGAGCTAATCTAACACTTACATAATATATAGAGAAGTGTTTGGTGTAGCAACCACTAATAAAAACTCGTAGCAGACGGTCTTATACATGAGATTGGATATAAAATATTATAAATCAATACTTATCCCTTCTAAAATATTAAAACGTCATGTCCAAATTATACTCTATGTGTTATCGTGACATCATTTCATGCAAATGTGTCACATTAAGATACTTTATATGTTTATATATACACATAATAATAAGCTGAAATTAAGTTGATAATAATACTTTTAAATGATATAATATTAACTTCGTTTCAACCCCTCATATTATATTTGTGTGCGCAAAAGAGAATATATATCTTATCGGATTGAGGCTTGTCTTGCTCGCCGCCCCTGTGGCTATTCTTCTTTTAGCTTTAATAATAGTATCATGTATTCCCTCTTCAAATCCATTCAATTCATCTTTGGATATTCTCCCCTCTCATTCTCTCCACTTTAGATACCATATCATATTCTAATTCGTATCTATTTCATAAAGAACTTAGAATTCAATTATGTGTTCAGTTAGAACTCAATCATATACAAATATAATTAATGTTGTATAGATAAACTTTAGATATTTTCTTTCATAGCAAAGCCCAGATCCAATTCCCTGCGTCCCCAACTAAAACTTGAATACAAAAAATTGTAGATATATATTAATTTCTTAGCTTCCAAATAATCATACTCAATTCAAAACACTGAATACATGATTAGTGGCATCTTTACCTTGGATGTTTCTAAGCATAATATCTTTTACTAAATCAGTATAAAGTTAAAGCAATTCCAAAAATAAAATTAATTAAGCATAAAAACTCAATAAATATGCAGACGCCAACCTATATAGTATAGTCAAATAAATACTATAGTTTTGCATATTTGACTTTATTTATCTGTCGACATGCATGCATTTTAATTTACAAAATATAAAAAAAATATGTAAATATATATTTTTCAAGGGGAAAAATAACATTTATATATGCAAGTGTTAAGAATAATCATCGTTTATTTGCTTGCACTGATACAATTAATGATAATTTTAAAATAGAAGATATTCATGTCCGCATCATTTTGATTGAGTCCAATTTATGTGGACCAAGAGCCACAAAATTAGAATATAATGCCAAATTAAGACTTTTATTATGCACTTAATTAAATCACGAATGTATGAAAGTTGAATAACTTAAATAGATATCTCTATCTCTATACTATCTTATTCGTCTAAGAGTTCAATTAATAACCCCATAAGCTTATTTAAACGTTAAAAACCAAATCAAATGTTGTAAATATAAGAAGTAGAAAACTACAATGGAAATAATCACTTATTTAATTACTTACACAAATTCAAATCAATACGAATGTCTGTGTGTTTATATATTATTATAGATGTATGTTCAATAATTTATGTAAGAGTACAAGTATCATTTGGTAACCATGCACTGATACAAGTTATATTTATAACCATTTTGAAAGAGATTTGTCAGTATTCAGCATCGATCTTTGAATTGATCGAGTGCCAATTTATTATGTGGAGCCAAGCAAGAGCCACAAATTAAATTAATTAGGAAAAAATTAGTGTCAATCAGCTAGGATTTTAATTATTGCATGCTTCACTACTACACATTTAAGCTTGGACAGCTCCACTTGGACAACCCTTTTAAAAAGAGCTCTCCAAAACCGAGCTTGGAGAGCGGTTTTTATTAAAAAAAAAAAAAACTTACAATGTGGTTTGAAACCGCTCTCCAAGAAAAATACTTGGAGAACGGTTTCGAACCGCTCTGCAAGAGCTTACAATGCGGTTCAAAACCGCTGTTCAAGGGACAACGGTTTTGAACCGCTCTCCAAGCACAAACTCTTATATCAGATATGCAGAAACGTGCAGCCCCCCATTCGCGTTTTAAATCTTCTCCATTTCCTCCTCCTCCAATATTTTTCCTCCTCCTCCATTTTTTCCGGCGCAAGACCGTCGTCGTCGTCTCCTACCACTGTGCCGTTGCCGCGCGTCGTCGCCCTCCTTCTCCTCCTCCACCACTCCACCACCGTCGCCTTCTCCTCCTTCCTACCGCCGCCGCCTTGTTGTATCTAATAGGTATTTTAATTTATTTAATGTTATATATATATAGGTATATATATATATTTATGTTAGGATATATGCATATAGTGTTAGATTAATTGGTTAATTGACTTGGTTTTAATTGTTGGACAATATGTTAGGATTAATTGTTGTTTGATTAGATCGTTTAATTTAGTTTTTGGGATATATATGATTAATGCTCTTGAAATTAAAATGATTTTTTGGTTGGTTAATTGGTTGTCAATTTGTGTGTTGTTTCACTCAAAAGTATTAGTTGTTTCATTTAAAGGTATTAGTTGTTTCATTAAAAAGTATTAGGTGTTTCATTAAAAGGTATTAGTTATTTTCATAAAAAAGTATTAGGTGTTTCATTCATAGGTATTAGTTATTTCATTCAAAGGTATTAGTTGTTTCATAATAAGGTATTAGGTGTTTATTCAAAGGTATTAGTTGTTTCATTAAAAAAGTATTAGGTGTTAGTGTGTGATTAATGTTGGTTTAATTATATTATTGTTAGTAGCTTGGATTAATTGTTGTTAGTACGTGACTTGAATTAATTTTTGTTGGTGTTAGAGATATGAAATAATTTTTGTTAGTATTAGGATTAATACATTAGGATATATTTTGGTTATTAATTTGTTGAATGAATAGTGTGTTTCTTTAATTAGATGATTAATGATGGTACATTAGAATACATTAGAAAATTAAAATGAATGTAGATTAAGTATAGTTAGGTATGTTTTTAGGTTTAATACTTTAAGATACATTGTCTTGAGAATCAGTCTTCATATTGTCTTTCCTATAGACATCTGTAGCTAGTTCTATATGGATTGAAAGTGGGTTCGAGCAGATCGATTATCAGATGATATAGAAATGGGGTGGAAGAATTTTGTAATCATGCAATTAGACACTGCACCGACCCTCGGTACATTCCATGTCCGTGTTGAAAATGTATGAATGGAAAAACTGTTAGTGGTCGAGAAAATTTGTTCGTCCACTTGATGATTCACGGTATTGATAAAGCATATACCGTTTGGACATCTCATGGTGAGACAAGAGATAGATGTAGCTCAAGCAACCTAGGAAATGACTTTAGGTTTGAAGATACAATGGATGCGGATATTTTTGATGATGTACCGACTGTTGATACATCGAGTGGGGATGACGGTGATCTGCGAGATCACCCTTATATGTCAGAGAAGTTAAGGGATTCTGTTGGATTACCACTGTGGCCCGGGTGTGAGAAGGCAACAAAACTGTCAGCTGTGTTGATATTGTTCAACCTAAAATCAGCTCACCAGTTGTCCGATCAGTGCTTCACAAGTATGCTGGAAGCAGTTAGTGGTCTATTGCCTGATGAAAATGTACTGCCTACGAGAGCATATGATGCTAAGCAAATGCTCAAGTCCATCGGATTAACACATCAGAAAATTCATGCTTGTCCGGGTGATTGTATCTTATTTCGGAAGGAGTATGCAGAACTCGATGAATGTCCCAAGTGTGGGGAGAAGCGATATAAGAAAAATAAATCTCCCACGAAGGTGATGTGGTACTTTCCGATAATACCAAGATTCAGGAGAATATATAGTAGCGATGTGGATGCTAGAAATTTAACTTGGCATCATGATGATAGGATCAAAGATGGAATGCTAAGACACCCTGCTTATTCAACCCAGTGGAAGACATTCGATGTCAGACATCCAGAATTTGGCAACAAGCCACGACACTTGCGTCTTGCACTCTCAACTGACGGAATGAATCCATTTGGTATCCAAAGTACCAACCACAGTACATGGCCAATGATACTGTTAGTTTATAATCTTTCACCCGAGTTGTGCATGAACCGCACTTACATGATGTTGTCTATGTTGATATCAGGACCCAAACAACCTGATAACGACATAGATGTATATCTGGTTCCTTTGATAGAGGACTTGAAGCTCCTATGAGATGAGGGTGTCGATGTGTACGATGCTTGTAGAAAGGAGAATTTCAAGTTGAAGGCCATGCTGTTTGGAACTATCAATGACTTTCCCGCTTACGGGAATCTATCTGGATATAGTGTGAAGGGGACCGATGCATGTCCTTGTTGTACCAAGCAGACACATCACATTCGCTTAAGTCACTGTAGGAAGACTATTTATATGGGACATAGGAGGTGGTTGGACCCAACGCATAAGTACAGAACAATGGCCGATGCATTCGATGGCACAATCGAGACAGGTGAAGCACCACGTTTATTATCAGGTTCGGATGTATTGAATGAGATGAAGAATATCGACACACAGTACGGAAAGAGCTTCGCAAAGAGTGTCCCCACTAGCGGTTGGAATAAGGAATCAATTTTCTTTCACCCTATTGGAAAGAGTTGTATGTTAGACACTTCATTGATCTAATGCACGTTGAGAAGAACGTTTGTGCCAGCTTGCTCAATACTCTCCTAGCTGATAAGAAGTCCAAGGATGGTTACAATGCAAGAATGAATATGATTGATATGGGAATAAGAGCAGAACTAAAACCCGTGCCTAGAGAAAGGGGTCAACCGTTCTTACCTCCTGCTGCACACACTTTGTCCAAGAATGGGAGAAAAGAGTTACTTCAGACGCTAAAGGATGTGAAAGTTCCAGAGGGTTATTCGTCTAACCTACAGAGACTTGTATCAGATGATGGCGTGAGACTGATGAATCTGAAATCGCATGACTATCATGTCATCATGGAGACTTTCTTGCCTATTGCAATACGTTCTATCTTGCCTGAAAATGTGTGCATAACCATAACAAAGTTATGTTGGTTCTTCAAGGCAATGAGTAGCAAGGTCATAGATCCTAGAAAATTGCTTGGTTTTTAGAGACAGATTGTGGGGACGCTCTGTGAGCTTGAGATGTATTTCCCTCCATCATTTTTCGATATAATGGTTCACCTAACCGTTCATTTGGTACACGAGACAAGGATGTGTGGTCCTGCTCGTATGCGATGGATGTATGGTGTAGAGAGATATATGAAAGTGTTCAAAGGATATGTGATGAATATGTCCAGGCCGGAGGGATGCATTGCAGAACGCTATTTAGTAGAAGAAGCAGTCGAGTACTGGTCTGAATTCATTCCGAATGTCGATGCAATTGGACTTTCAATTACTCGGTACACCAATAGGATGGATGGTGAAGGCATTATTGGTGGTCAATCTGTAAGTGTTAGTATGGGGGAACTAACACGGATGCACTTGTGCGTACTTCACAACACGGTCGACGTGCTTCCTTTTATGGACCTGCACATTCAAGCACTTGTTGAGACATTTCCCACCAGAGATAGATCATGGATTGAAGTTGAGCACAATCGCACTTTTGTTGACTGGTTCAATGGTTATGTAGCAAATATGTTGTCACGGGATAAAGAATCAGTGAATGAAAGAGTTAAGTGGTTATCTAGAATGCCTAATAGAAATGTGTATTCGTATAAGTGTTATCTTATTAACTGATACACATTTTATACCAGAGATCATGATGCCACAAGTACAATGCAGAATAGTGGGGTGTCCATTACTGCAACTGCAGGGAATCAATCGAATACTACTTACTTTGGATAGATTGTCAATATTTGAGAACTCGACTATGTTGTTCACCGACAACCAATCTTCGAGTGCAGTTGGGTGAGGATCCCTAACGGGGTCCAAGTTGAAAGATCTGGGTTCGTACGCGTTGATTTGAAGAATGTGAGATACAAAGATGACCCTTACATAATGGCCAGTCAAGCTCAACAAATTTTCTATGTCCCCGACCCAGTTAATAAGAAATGGTCCATCGTGGTTTTGTCAAACAAATTTAACAGTAGTTACCAGATCAGCGATGAAGATGTTGACCCAATCGATGATCCTTTTCAGAACTTCACTCATTCTGTACCCTCTTTCGATGATCTAGCAAATCCACGCCCGTTCCAGAGAATAATTATCGATGAGGATGAATATGGCAATCCCGATCTTGTTAACATTTATGGTCATGAACGAGAAAAGTCAATCAAAAAACGTAAAAGAAAAACAAGTGCTAAAAAAAAATGTACGACTTTATTGAATGTTGTTTCTTTTGCTTTATTGAATGTTATTTCTTCTGCTTCCTTAAATATTGTTTGTTTTTTGTTTATTAAATGTTATTTCTTCTGCTTTACAGGATCATGTCTTATCTGCCACATCCCGGAGATGATGGAGATGATGATGGGGTACATTTATGAGATCATGGTGGAGATTATGATGGAGATCATGGTGCTGATGATCGACATGATACTGATGACTTGAGACAGAGTGACACTTCTGCTCCCACCACTAGCAGCTCTGGGGATAAGCGCAGTAGAGGTATAGTCACGATGGCTTCTATTAAGAGGGCTCGTAGCAAGGGGAAACAAGTGCAGGTAATTTTATTACAATTGAACAGTTAAAATTGTAATTATATTGATTGGTCGTTGAATCTAATTAAATAATATGTTATTGTAGTTATCATTCAATGAGTATAGGCAGGCAATCGATAAACAGGGTGAGACATTGTCTTTCTACCTTGGAGCTGCAGTCAGGCGTATAATCCCTATCGTGCTGCCATCCAAGGACTGGCGTAGCGACAAACTGACTTCTTTGAAGGAAAGATTATGGGATGAACTTTCGGTATGTTAATTATATATATGCTTATTGAAAATTGTTGTATGATTACTAAATTTACTACATTGTTATGTTATATGCGTACAGAGTACATTTCTCGGCCTTGATTATTCAAAGAAGAAGCAAATACTGTCGCAAGCTGGAGTATTGGCCAAGAATTTTCGGGCTTGGCTGAGAAGTCAAGCACGAGATCCGGATACTAGTCTTTACTCGGCTAGTCCGCCTGAGGCGTATCAGAATCGCCCTACGGTGGCCCCATACTGGGAGGAGTTTGTGCGACGATCTTTGGAGGATGAGTTCCAGGTAAAATTGATCAATATCATTTAATGCCCTATGCTTTTCAGTGTTTAACGTATTTCTATTACACTGTAGTCACGAAGTGAGAAAAATTGCAAACAAGCCAAGTCGATGGAGGCGCGATATCGTGGATCGAACAAAGGTTATGCACGCATAAGAGAAAATCTGGTGAGATCAAAATCCTAACATTTAACTTTGTTTATATATTCAATTTTAATATATCTAATAAGGGGACACGTTAATGACTATCGTAGAAAGAAGAAAAAAAGAAAGCTGGAGAGCGTGAGCCTGTTGTTACCCGTTTCAAGTTATTTCAAACTACTAGAAAGAATCGATTCGGGGATATTTCCGATTCCACTGCACAACGTATCATCAAAGATGGGGTAAGCTATCCATTAATTTGTCTTTGAATTAGAAACTATTATTTCTAAACAAATGATTAAATAATAATCTTTTATAATTCAGGAGCGTATGTCTCAGACCATGACGCCCGAAGACGTCCGCTTTTATCGGTCCCGATGATCTACTTGATTTATAGGTCGTCGAGAGCATCCCGACCACTTACGGAGTGTTGGATATGGCGTGACGAAGTCATCATTGGCCATGTTACCTGCTCTTCAAGCCATGAATATGATGGGTATACTTTCGGAACAGGTTACCCAGATGGCTAAAGAGTTAGAACAGATGAAGTCCGAGAGACGGTCGCATCACGGAATGTCCTCGAGTGGAGCAAGCTGTAAAAATAGTGTCGCTGATGCTATGTTTTCGGCTAATGCTAGGGACGATTTTATTAAAGCACTTCGAAACGACGTCCAGCAGGTATCAGATGTGTCTCACATTTATTTTAATTAAAGACTAGTATATATATTAAAATTTTCTAACTAAATATCTTATTCGAACAGTCATCGACCCCATGCTTCCTATATTTGGAGGATCCTACTCGGATGGTGGCTACAGGAACGTTGCTCAATAACTCCGATGGAGTTATTCATGGTAGTCCCATCACTCCTGGTTTCGTGAGGGTCACGCTCGATGTACCCATAATCGGAGAAGAGGATTCACCAGTGCCTAAACCAATTGATGATGCTGTCATAGTCGGAACAGCTGTCGGACACTTCATCTAATGACCGACCAACTTGGTCTCTCTCACCATGAAGATAAATTTAATATATGTTATTAAAGTTCATTATCTTATTTGTCGTTCTAAATAATGTTACAAATTGATTGTAGAAACTGCTGACACCACAAAAGCCTAAACAGAAATCAAAGGGTGTCGCAGCCAGTCAGAGGGAGATACCGAGGGACTCCACTATTGGTGGTCGCAGACTAATTGGTTATCCATTGCCTGGAGACTTAGATCACGACTACGCCATACAGCATATGGTGCAAGTGATAGTCGAGTCCTCTGATTTCAATATGGTCACAGTTCCGATGAATGCCTACTTTCATCGGAATTCTATTGAAGAATACATCGTTCGGGAGCATGTGATTGAAGTCGTGAACGACCAGTGGTTGAGTGCAACGAGCATAGCCTTTTATCTCAGGTATGTGTTTACTAATTAATTCTCAGTATTTACTTTCTATATATAGTTTAATTTTCAAATTAAATATTAATTAGCGTATATATGTTGGTTAAAGATATTTGGGTGAGGTATATCTCTCCAGAGATCCTCGAGCAGGTGGAATGTATTCTTTCGTATCCCCCCAAGTGTCTTGCTTAATGGCTGATAGGCCATAGACCATGGAGTGGTTAGTTTCTCATATGCAGAGTTATACTGACAGAGACCATCTCATTTTTTGGCCAACAAATGTGGGGTGAGTACAATAAACATTTCGTTAAAATTTATATTCATAATATATATGATATTTGTACATATGCTAAATTTACAGTTAATTTTAATATTCTTAATATAATATAGGAATCATTGGGTGTTGGTCGCCATAAATATGAGCACATTAAGTGTATATTTTATGGATCCAGTTGCGAATGGGTTGGCTTCAAATCGGCATGATCTCGCTTCGTACATGGAAGCGTAAGTTCATTTTTAATATTATAATATAATGATTTGTTTTACTTATTAAAATTATGCATATTTAATCTAACTTTATTTTTTAATTCTAATAATAATAGTGTGATGACGATGTATCAGAGTCTCCTTCCTAATCAAGGCTTAAGAGCTAACTTCAATAAAGTGAACTGGAATAATGTTAAGGTAAATTTAATTTATTAATTTATCAAATTAATATAAAATAATTATAATTGTAATATGTGATTATAATTGCTAGTCAACAGGTACCGAGGCAACGAGATAGGGATCACTATAGACATTTTGTGTGCTGTTATATTGAAGATATAATATGCGCTTCTCAAACGTCGATTCCTATCAACGTAAGTCAATTTATCGATTTATTTAAATTATTATTAATTGAATAAAAATTCATACTATATATATCTAACTATATTGATTAATTGATCGTTATTTGCAGTTTGTCTATATATGATCGTCTGGTCAAGTCTTACTCCAAACAAAGAATGAAAAAATGGAAAATGGATTGGACAGGGTACCTTTACAATCGATTCTTGTATAATTATAGATAGAGTGGGATAACTTTTGGTAGCATATTACTTATATATATATTTGTACTGATATATTTTAATTTGTTGTATTAATATTGGACGGATTTTTATTTCATGATATGTGTATGCGTTTATTAATTTATTTGAAATTTTGGTATTAATTGGACGTACGTATATATGTTGGAGAATGAGTTGCACAGATCTATTCGGGGTGAATATTTAAATACAAATTTAATTCATTAATTATTACTAGCATGAATTAATCCTATATTAATTCAAATAATAATTGCAACAACATATCATGCATATAACAAGCCACGTAAAACCTACGCATGCGGAATCTACGGGTTTACGTGAACGTACCTCTCGGGATGGCAGTGACTTTGGTCGGACGGACTAACCAAAAGGACTTCCCAAGTATTCCCTTAGCCCTTGCTCGACAATCCGGTGGAAGGATACTCGCGAACAATTAACAAAAGGAAAAAAATAAACTTTGTTGCACCACTTATGTGGATTTGCTAATATTTTCAGCACATGAAATTGTACTTGGGAATGAACTAATCATCCCCTATATATAGGAGGGAGGGTGAACGAAATTTGTGTGAATTTTCAATGTGGGAAAAGACTTTTCTTGGTCACCAAGAAATCTTGAATATATCCCATATATTCTTTTTCCCATAATTAAAATATTCCACAAAATTCCACCTCCTCTATTTTATGGTGATTTTCGAAAATATTAAGTGTGCAAGAATCCAAGATTTGGATCTTCTTGAATTTATGAGATATTCTTGTATTTCAAGAAATACATATCTTACATAATATCTTTTCAAGAAAATCAAGAAAATCTTTCTTGCCCACTATATTTCCAAAATTTCGAAACATACTATATAGATAACCAAGTGGGAGATTTCTTGAATTAAATGAGATAATCTTGTATTCCAAGAATACATATCTTCATTCCATAACAAAATTCAAAGAAAATCTTTCTCCTCTTTTTATCCATAATTTTTTAAAAATAAGGGGAAATATAAGCAACAATATTTATTTTATTTTAATCACCTTATTCAGGTTATTGGACTATATGTTGGGCTACTCGGGGGCCTTTTAGGAGAATTAAGATTGGACCTTCTAATGGATCTTGAATATCTAATATTGAGCCACAATATAATTCAAGCCCATAAATATTAATTAATCCCACTACATAACTAATATTGCACTATCCATCTTAACCTATATTATAGTCAATATGACTCCCGGTCATTATTTCCCGTGTTTAAGATTATCTAGCCCATTAATTAATTCAAGCCACCAAATAGCTTTCCGTTAATTAATATCTTTTGTCCTTGGTTAGAAACGGTTCAACATTATTATCCATACCGGAAACTAATTCCACTTGCAAGATTTGGTATGATAAAACTTATGAACCTCCCAAGGGGTAAATCAAAGCAAGCGTGCTTGCACACGATTCTTCAGATAAATCTTAGCAATCACACGTGACCAATAATATTGCCCAAGATAAAAAGTATTGAATCTCTCTCTCGATTAAGCTACCCATGATAAGTCAAAGCAATAGTTACCAATCCCACGTGATCCTATTTAAGGGATTTAAGGTTAAGAAATAACGAACCACCGAGGTCTAATTCTTCCTTGTTCGATTCAAGAATTTATCCTCCTCAGAGGGTCCTATTCAAATAAGATCGATCATGCACTAGTGTAATCTCTTGGTCAAGACAAACCAATCTGAGCCTTACACATCAACCTTTCGCGATGGTTGTTCATTTCCATCTGGGTCGTGAATGACGTACTTTTAGTTACAAGGGATTGTTAATTTAATCTTCTGTGATCTGGTATCACTAAATTAACTACAGTGTAACACGTACGAATTATTGAACGGTTATGCAGTAAATATATATAACATTCAATCATATTTAAAGCATCAGTGTAAACAATTTATTTCAGTAAATAAGTCTGAAAAATCAGTTTCGATTATACAAAGTAAAAGCATACTTTTCAGTATAATCCCAACAATATATATTATTGTGTGGTATAAAATTTGGTTTTTAGTTTTGGTTTTGGTTTTATATAAACAGGATTTTAAAAATATAAATTAAAATTAAAAAAAAATATTGGACAACGGTTTTTAACCGCTGTCTAAGTGTATTAACATATATATAAAAAAAGGGGGGGTAAGAGAGCGGTTTGTAACCATTCTCCAAGTGAATATTCTTGGACATCGGTTACAAACCGTTGTCTAAGCTTTTAATTTGCAATGTGGTTACAAACCGCTGTCCAAGTGCAATATCTTGGACATCGGTTTTTTATCAGCTGTCCAAGCTTGGACAGCTGTTACTTGGAGAGCTGTTATAATCGCTCTCCAAGGTCATTTTTAACAGCTCTCCAAGTCCAAATCTGTATTAATGCTTTAATCGTTAGTCTAAGAGTTTAATAATTCGATCCATAATTTTTAAAATACTATTAGTCAAATGTTGAAAAGATTAAAAAACAACTATAGTCTATAGTGGAAATTATACAATATTGAGCTCAACTAGCATTGACACTCAAGTACTTGATAAATACACTCCCTTATATATTAACAAGGTGGCTTAGCCCACCTGGCCACTGGGCTCCTCAATTGAGTGAGAGACCCAGATTCGATTCCCCTTGGGAACGAATTGGAGTATGAGAGTTATAAGGTGCCTTGGTGAATTTGTGAAGTGTTTGATGTACTAACTACTAACATCTAACAACTAACTTTGTCAGATCAAACAAAAAAACTCACTTATATATTGTACAAATATTAACATATTCATTGTTAATAGGCTTGTAATTCAAGAGTAGCATACCCTCGAGGTCTTAGTTTCGAAACAGTTAAAAAATGCAATTAATTTTCAAAATCAGTCAATTCATATAAAGTTTTTGCTCTGAATTCGATCAAATGGAACTCCGTTAGTGAATGATGCGATTGGTTCCTTGAAGGAATTTAAATCAAAATCGTCCCATAATTTTACATATTTATTGAAATTGTCTCATAATTATTGATTTTTTCAATTTAATCTCACACGTGTTCAATTCGATCCAATTTAGTCCCAAACTGCTGGAGGTCGCTCAAAATTGCTCAGAACGACGTCGTTTTGGACACGTGTCTTGCATATTTCGGTCAAAAGTGGGGGCGCGACGTCGTTATGGACAATTTTGAGCGACCTCCGACTATTTGAAATTAAATTGAATCAAATTGATTAATACATATAGAATTAAATTGAAAAAGTTAATAATTATGAGATTATTC